>PNEQ01057978.1:0-24881 GCA_003012365.1 Medauroidea extradentata | reverse complement strand
GCGTTATGTGAACTCTCGCCGATTTAACTTGTACCTGATATTAATAAAGTGTGTTGCAATTGAATGGTAACTGAGAACTTATTTGTTGATTGGAACCCACGTCACCTTTGTTGCATTACCATGTGTGTGAGCAATCATGGGGTATGGGAGTTAGTGGAATGTGTCTGGGGCTAGAGATTACTCGCTCTTGGTATGCAGCTGTTGGTTTTCCGACGTGTCCGTGTGATTTGGGCACAAGCGGTTGATATTGTGTGGCGGCTGTTTCACCTTATTGTAGTTATGAAGATGTATTTTAATTTTGTTTTGCCCGGATAGTCTACAGCCGTATGTCTCTTGCCGCAATTGAGGTCAAGTTAAATTTGTGTACAGTTTGCATTCCTCAGTACATAGTTATCATGGCTGCCAATTCACACAGCCGAAGTACGTTTAACTTTGGTTACACTCGAGGGTTTTCAAGAGAAACAGCCTGACCTCTCTGTAAGGCACTTATTGAAAAGTTTATTGTCAAACAGGTACAACCACAAACGTAACAAGTCTTTACACCAAATATGTACCAAGTTTAAATTTAGGACGTCTCCTTAGATAGTTAAAAATTACTAGGTTTGCAGAACTGTTCGCCAAGGATGCTGCTAGTTGAAATAAACAAAAGAGAAAAAAAAACTTCAATTGCTTTGAGCTTTACTTCCCCACATTGACCATCACCAAATGAACTTGCAAATAAAATAAGAGAATGCCCATGGACTGCTTAACATTGTGTGCGACCACGAGCCCTTCTGCTCTGCCACTCCCTTTTGTGCTTAGGAGAGCGCCCTCTCCTCGCTAATCACGTCATGGCGACACCGACGTCTCCGCCCGACTCCCCTGACCTAGGTCAACTAGTGAACTGTTATAGACTGTTCGAACTCATCAACTCTCCTCCCCTTGTGCACAGCTTGCATCCTTGGTGTGCCCGCAAGTAGTCCTATCCTTCCGTGACTTCAGAAACCACCCTCCAACATTTATTGAAAATGGCAAGATTACATTTCCTTTACTGTTACAAATTCTCTAAGTGAATAAATAATACATTTTAATTACATCAAAATGCCAAACAACATATTATATATTAAATTGAGGACACATTTTAGCATCCTGGACACAAAGTAGTCCGCGGAGCAACACGTGAGGCAACAAAGTAAAACGGCTGCCTAAGTGCGTCAAGAAGCACGTCAAAGGATTATCTGCGTCAGAAGGACCTACCTACGTCAAAGGATTCGAAGAAAGGTGAATAAGCAAGCCTCACATCAGCGCAGAAAACCTACACATCCAACCGTGACTAACTACACTGAATCACCAAACATATGTTGCAAGCCTGAACACAAACCTACCCATTAAAAAGTTACATGAAAATACCGCAGTAAACTAAAATGGTTAAAATGAAACCCAAGAAGACTGGAAAACTAAAATAAAAGGAGGTTACATTAAAATTCCCATATGAAAACCCGAGTTTAAATAACTACCATTAATTGGTGACCAATGTCTTCAATTTACCTTGCTGGATTCTGGGGTCTGAGTCTGGTAGGACAATACCTGTAATACATTTTATCTCGCAGTGACTCTCAAAAGAGGAAATATATAAAATTATAATTTGTAGCCATGTGCCTGGGCACTTCACAATACTTAAGACATCAATCTAATGTTTTGGCAATTTGTTACTAAATCACCGGAATCTTAAAAAATTCTTATTGGCAATACAAAACTTACTTATTAATTGATTCATTAATAACCTGCACTGTTCTAAATATGCATCAACAAAAAAATATATATTGACCTGGAATTGTGCAACACAATTTTTAGTGTACAAAATATTGAAAACATTAAGACTTATTTGTATGTTTTTTTTTTTTAATTTTGACATGTAGTTTAGAGATTGGTTATGATGGCACATGTAGTTTAGAGATTGGTTATGATGGCACTGAAGTACTCTACAGCGAAAGTTAGATAACCAGCATAAGAGTATAATACTGGTGAAAACTTACTCTTTATCCCTGTCATTTCGAAGCTTTGCCTGAATAAGCCACTTGGCTACAAGGTCCGCAACTTCTTTTTCTGTGACTCCAGTCTGATGTACTCGAACTGTTGCTAGAAAAATACATTGAAATTATTAATCATACAATTATCAATTACAACAAAACAAAATTCACATTTAAAAAGTTATTGTTAAAAGCGAGCATGTATTCACGCATGTAGATGTACTGTTTCAGTCCTTTAAACATACCGCAGCGCCGACTTCTGAAATTTATTGAGGGGGCTGGGAGTCATGGAAGTGAAAATGTCCAACCATCCCCCTTCGGAACTTTTTTTTAAACATTTGTTAAACTTTAAATTAAGTAGTCGAGTTACATAAAAACAGCATATCTGCACTTGTGAAAATATTAATAAAGGCAAGGGAACATAATAATGAATATATTCCTTAAGTATAATCAATTAACACTAGCCTATAATAAATGCTATGTTATTGAGAGTAAACCACACCGAAGAGAACAATGTCACAAAAATATTTTAGTACTTTATAATTTTTTTAAGCTTAATTCCTTTATGAAGACTTCAATTGTTGCACCACAACACATACACACACAGCCTAACTCACTACTGATTACCTAAGACAACACATTAACATTTGTTCAGAAACTGGAAAGTGGCAATTAAGCCTTCTTGGTGTTTTTAAAAAGTCTTCTGGGAAATTTCCTCTCAGACGATGGCATGAGCATAATTAAATTATTTATTTCGGTTTCCAGTTAACCAGCCACTCCTTTCTTTCTTTAACCATTACTGGTGCATTATCTGCACTAAATGCCTAAAAAGTTGGACAGTGGGATCCCATTAGGCCCTATCTTTGAGGTTATGTGCAGACTGTTGCCAATATTAAAACCAGTGAAATAGCCTTCTAATATGGATAAGTCTAACAAACATCTTTCAGTTTGCAGTGTTACCCCATTGTACTTATGTTACAACTACTGGATATAGTGTTTGGCATCGCCCGCCTGGAGCATTTGAAAATGGCCAAATTTTCAAGTGTTGTACAGCTGCTGCATGAGACTGCATCTCTCTTAATATTATGGCAGATTATTTTGTCCTAGGATAGCTAACAGTACCTTTTGGCAATACCACTGTCGGAAAACATTTTTCGGAACAGTGGTCCCGCATCGTCGCACAATTAAGCGGTAGGCCTACATTGTGTTCTACAATATATGCTGTGAAGTAACACACTCACATATCACTTTTCATGAACAAGTCCAGCTTACTATTAGAATTCACACATTAACATTGAGTTGATGTTTCTTCGTTTGAACATGTTATAAAATATTGCACCTGACCACTACGTG
This sequence comes from Medauroidea extradentata, assembly GCA_003012365.1. NCBI lineage: Eukaryota > Metazoa > Arthropoda > Insecta > Phasmatodea > Phasmatidae > Medauroidea > Medauroidea extradentata. The sequence goes on along the minus strand of PNEQ01057978.1, from coordinate 21,519 downwards.
AAACTGTAAAATCGCATTGGCAAAACTGAAGAAAACGCATGAGCATCACCATTTCGAGATGCTATTATTGCCAGAAATTCTTCCAATTATTCTTTCTTGAAACGTGTTTTGTAGAACTTTTACTATCGAGACATGTTTTAAACACACTCACTGAGTTGACCAAAACATCGTCAGAGAAGAAGGTAAGCCCTATACACAATTGGTGACGTTAACATTTGACTTTACAATTCCTTGACTTAACATATTTCGGCAATACACAATTGAATAGTAAAATCAAAAGTAACAACAGTTGAAAAACAATTAAGAATTATTTTGTAAAACATTAATAGTGTGCTCGTAACCAATTTAAATACATTTTTAAAGCACATCACAGAAATATTTCGAAAACAAAAAATTTTTTTAAAATATTTTTCATTTTTGTTCATATTTAACAGAAAATAACAGTGCCATCTATTGACAAGACTTTCAACTCGTAAAAACTTCAGAAACATACTAATAAACTTTCGATGTTAGACAAGTACAATCATTCTGTAATATGAAAGATTTGTCTGTCACGTAATTTAATTTGATTCACAACTTTAAGTTAGGACGTACCACAGCAAAATTTTTCAGGGTAGCCACTAATTTAAACAAAGAAAGTTCCCTGATTTTTCCCTCACAGGAAATAAAAAATTTCCCTGAAAACAACTTTATGACTACCTATGTATACAAAGTATTCTTCAATAAAGGTAAACACTTTAGTTTTGCTCAGCCAGTAAAGTGAACAAAATTTCTGCAAACTTAATAATGTACTAGACCATGTGCGCGACTAGAATTTTTCTAACAAAAAAAAAAACACAAAAATGCATTAAAAACTCAGCATTTTTTATTCTGTGACTTTTATGGAAGCTCAATATTTGGCCGGCATGAAATTTCCCTGATATTTCTCACTTGGAACAAGAATTCCCTGAAATTTCCCTCTCATCATCATCATCATCACCTACTTCCATGGTGGTTCCAATTATGTGAATGTAAAACCTTATAATCCCATTTGTTACAAAACTTTTATAACAGGAATCACTTCCAACCTTAGACCACAATAACAGAGATTTACTGTAATGTAAGGGTCTTGCAACAATAAAACTTTCTTTTACCTAGTATTAATTTCATGATGTTCAACTCTTCGAAAGATTTCTTCTTACGTACGCCAACCCAACTATACTCTTCAGCTAAAGCATTGCTGATAAGTCGTTTCAGAATCCCAATAGTTATACTGTATACATCACTCCCTCCTATGCCTTTCAATTGAGAAACCTGAAACATTTAAGAACAAGCTAAAAGCTTTACCAAGCTCATTAAATTAAATTAATAGTCCTTCCACACCAACAAAATTTAAATTTCTCTTTCCCTTGACAAGTTCAAATATTTTATCAAACACCATTTTCAAAAACTCGTAGATCGATCCATTGTGTACCAAACAGATTTCAGGGTAAGTTTCACGAGAATGTGAGGTTTGTGTAAACATTAGACAAGAGGCTACTAAGTCACTTATGTCCTGAGAATAGTTATGTCATATGACCATTACAGCACTGTGTGTTGTTGACAGAGCCAAAAAAGTTGGCTAAAAATGGTGTACATACACACACACCAAGCCAAAATTGCTGGGAAAGGAGTGGGTGAGAGGAGGCTGAGAGGTACTCCATAGAAAAACATAGATTTTTGAGATGCAACATTATGCTTTTTAAGGAGTTTTAAAACTCATAAACACCATGTTTTGGTAGATATGAATCATATACTGTGAAACTAATCACAATATTTAAAAAAATTCTGAACTCCAAGGGGGATTTGAACCCCTTTCACACCTCCCCTATATAGCCTTTGGCAAAGAAAAATTTGGAACTGGTTATTGTTGAACCAGATATAAAATGCCAATTCTTTTTATATAATACTGTATATTATATTTTTTTATTCAATGTAAAATATGAAACTGTTTTGATTCATAATTTTAAAACAAGTGCGAAAACAAATTTTTTCAACAGTTAACAAGTGTTCAGAGAACATTGGAACTCTTAACTGGTGGATGCAGCAATGAGTTTTTGAAAATGTCGTTTAATGAATCAAAATGTTTACGTACAGTAAAATTACTACTATTTTTCAAGCTTCTGAAGTACATTTTCCTCGTGCAAATTTATTTCTTGCAACAAAATAAACACATTATTTACTTCACATTGGTTAGTGAGAAGTTATAGCATTGGCCAATTGTAGACTATTTCATTTGATCTTTTATTTTGTGAAAAATAAGTTAGACACTTATGGCCTAACTAATTTTATAAATTCATACTATAGGCCTAGGCTTTAACAGTTCGAAGTACACTTATCTGGGCACAGATTCCTATAGGCCTAAAAATGTTTTGGTCAACCTCAGAATTTTAAAACATCAATACAATAAAATATGCCATATTTCTGCCAGTGTGCCAGTTGTCTAAACACATGGTTAAAAATTTTCCATATCAAGTACAGTAGGCTAGCATTGGTAAAAAGTATTAACAAGTAACATTCTCCATCTTTCATATATCGTACAATGTACTCCCTCAGTTTGTACTTCATTATTTAGTCATAAATAGGCAACACACACCTTATGTAGAACATGTGTTTTAACAGCTTGTATTTACATTCAATAAGCACCGTACCTGAAGATGATTACAAACATTATTTAAATAAACGATATCGTTGCTATAAGTTAGTTTGTGATATATTTAAATACTGTATCTGTTAATGTTCTTATAACTTATGTCTGATGCTGGTCATGCCGATATGACATCATTCACAAACAAATTTAATCTGCTCTAATATTAGTAATTAAAAAACATATTATTTAATCCAGTTATATGTAATTTTAAATACAATTGATCTAGTCTGCACATGGAGTAACATTTTTTCTGTGAAGAAGTTTCTGAGAATATTTGAATATCATGTTATGTTGAGTTTAGTAAATATTTGCTAGTATATATAAGTAGGCTAAGTATTATATAGACCATATTTGCTGAGTAATTAAAAATTGATGTTTTAATGGAATTAAGTAGTACTGAAGATAATAGAAGAACAGCTGTTTATAAAATATTATTGTATAAACGTGTGACTGGCTACCTATATTAATTTATATTAATTTTCTCCTAGTAATGTTTCCTAACTGAAAAATAATCATTCATAAATAAGCTACAATCTTGTTGCATGCAATAAGTGTAATGTTGTTATGGTTGACATATAATTTGTTTGCATGTAGACCTAATCAAAGTGTCACATAAGCGTACTGCACATGTAGGCCTAACATCTGTTGAGATCATATTAAAAGCTTTAAAGTATTTGACATATGAAATATACATTTTAACGAAATTTCTTTCATATTAAAACTACGAATATGACACTCAAAGTAAATCCTCACATAATCGTATTTTCATTATGTGACTTCTAATGCACATTTCGAAAGTACATAAAATGTTAATCAATTCAGCTTTTAAGACAGTCTGCATTAATGTTACTTACAATACTTTTATAATGCAATTTTCGTAATGATAAGGTAGATATACTTGAGAAGGTATCGGTTTTAGGAAATTCAAATCCACTGGGAACTCGTCGGAAATCACTTTCATTTAAGTGTTTCTAGCAGAGGTGGCGTGCATCGCTAATGTTATTGAATATATCCGAGCATCCCTACTAATAAATTTTCGTTTTCCATTGTTTGAATTGCAAAGGGTCATGCAGAACTGCTTGAAATATTATAGCTTCTGTAAAACAAGACTGTCTAGAAAATACAACATTGAGCCATACCACTTTAATGGGTTTGTTCGAGCGCCCTGGGATTTCTACTACTTCTGTGATTTTCTTGCTCTTTTCGTGTTACTTTTCAATTTGGGTGTTCGTTTTACCGAAGCAGTTTTTTTGGTAAAGTGTTCAGGCAGAGGAGCGGGCTGAGGAGTGTGATGTACAACCATGTTTATGGTAGTACATCACATTTGTTGCGCGCGTCGCTCGCCCTGAGTAAGAGGAGAGGAGAGGGGAGGAGTAGGTACGCGCATGCGAGGCAGGTGTGCACGACTCAGCGGGGAGGGGTTTTCCGCGCATGCGGGAGGAAGAGTATTGATCGCGTGCCAGCTGAAGTGTAATGACCGCTTGGACAGCTAAACACCTCTCGCGCAGTTTTTTTGCTATGACGACTGCGGAAGCGAGGGTGATATGCATGCCGATGATAGAGTTTATAACTGCATAACACGTGTACGGGAGGTGGATCATTCGTGGTTACAAAAAAAAAAATAAAAATAAAGGAAGCCCGGAAAGTGCGTGAGCAAAAACGGCCAGGTCGCCTGGTTTGTAGAGTTAAAACGTTAACGGACCGTCGCAGTAACTTTGGTGTTCCAGTCGTGCAGTTAACATTAATGACATGTCGTATGTTAGGAATTCCGAGTACATCAAGAACTCGCTTGTACGCGAGTTGATAGTGAACCGGGTCAACGCCGGCCGACTTTGACGATTAGTGTGTGTGAGCGGTGCTTCGGCGCGGCGACTAGCTGGAGTAAGCGGAAAATTCCGCCCGTTGCTCTACCATCACCAAGAACCTTGCTGGAGTGGGGCCTAATTTTAAGGCCACCTAGCAGAACAGGTTTGGGCAGACGGCGTGGTCAGCACAAAAGGTACTGTGTCGACATATATATCTGTACTTCTCCTCTTGAACAGGGCGGACGATGCAAGATCCAAGAAATTGTCAATTGGTGTCATTTTATCACCATATAGTACTTTGGATCGTACCCTTAACATTAATATAACATGGTTGTAATGCACTTTAGTGCATATAGTAATCTGCTAAAGAAACTTAGTGCATAAAAAAATGGACTCCGTGCTTGTCAATGACTTGTTAAAAATACCTAAAACTATGGATAGTGTACAAATGTAATCGCAAAGTTAATTTATTTGTTTTCAATGCACGTTATGGTTGATGGTATACTGGTGGAATTGATACAATTTTGCGTAAGAATGGACTTAGTGCACTGCAACTTCTGGTCATGATTATGTAGTTGCTCTGATATTAGGGAAGTGAACTTTGGTTTGGAAGTAACTTTGATAATACAGGGTGTGATGGAAAATGGTGCAATTTTGATAGTGTTATCCTTGTATTTAAAATTTGAGTTGTACTTTAAAGTTCTGTTCTTGCGAACTCTGAGAAAAAATGTGTATTTATTTGGGTATTTACTTGGTAAATGCACCACAGATAAACTGCGCCACTCTGCTTCTCAGAGTGTTCGCTTTGAAAGACGTTGGAAGATTTGAATTACATTTATATTTTTTCATAAAAAAAAAGTTACATTTGCAGGTACTAGTCGTCATATTGGGCAAGGTGGTACTTCATGGTGATTGAGATAATGAGGAAAATGTTTTTTTTCTATTGTGTTTACATTTAGTAAAACTTGAGTAGGGAGACAATGTGTGTTGTACTCACAACATGAGTAGGGAGACCATATGTGTTGTAATCAAATCAAACTAACCTTTTTGAGAAAAATTGTTCTAAGCTGATTTCGGATCCGGGGTGTGTCAGGTTTTGCTACACTGCACATAAATTTAAGCTTAGACATTTGGTAAATATTTGTGAAGGTTTATGTACTTTTTTGTAAATACCATGATGGCTACATCCTGGTTATATAATTTAGACATTCCTTATCTTGTGGTAAATCTAAGAGCGGCGGGAGTAGAGTGCATAGAGACCGAAGGGATAGAAAAACTCAGAAAAAATTTGTTGATGTCATAAGAAAGAAAAAGGTAGGAAGTTCAGATAATGTGGCAGAGGGTGAGGACCAAGCAGAGAGGACTCAACCTCAAGGACTTTCCATAAGGAAGAATTTAATTTAGAATTCCTTAAAAGGGGTTCCGAAGCTGAATTCCTTTAGTACAATTTCATTGTTGACTTTTACGCGGGCGGTTGACCGTCAAAAGAGAAGTAAGTTGGTATTGTCTGATGAGGAAATTATTCAGGGGTTAATACCTAACTGTTCTGATGTGGCATTGGATGTATTGCTGGAAGCCTTGGAGCAAGGGTATGGCTGGGAAAAGCTGAAGGAGGAGTTGTGGAAAGCTTCTTGTCCCAAAAAGGTTTTTCAGGATTTAGTTCAAGAAAAAATTCATAGATTTCAACAGAAAGGCGAAAAAACTTCTGAGTTTATCCAGGACCTTTCTGAATGTTGTTGCGCCCTTATGGTTAAGTTATCGGAGGCTGAATTTATTGAGTTGGTCCTAGAAAATTTGAATCCTTGTGTTAGGCAACAATGTACCTTTCTAAAGGTTCCGAAATCCATGTCTGATCTTAAAGCCTGAGGAATAAAAGCAGACAATTTAACGTATAGTGCTCAGCAGTATTTCAAAACTAAAGGGGCGAGTAATTCTCTGGAGGGTAGTAAGTGTACAAAAAGGAAAAGGGAGCAAAAAAGGGTAACCTGTTTTAAGTGTAAACGAGAAGGTCACTATGCATCTAACTGTCGAAATGAAAAAGATCCCCGTAAGTGATTTAACTGTGGGAAGATAGGGCATATTGCCAGTCAGTGTAAGGGTAATGCGTCGAATGACCAAGGCAAGATTTCTCCGCAAACACAAACCGTTACTGCTGGTGGGCACACTGGTGCAGTTATGCAATCGGAGAAACAAAAAAACTTTTGGGTTACATTGAACGTTAGAGAGTTGGAGATTGCGGCAATGGTGGATACAGGGACGTCAGCAAGCTTCATTAGTCAACAGTGTGCAGGTAATTTGATTAAAGAATTTCCTACTTGGAAATCCCGTTTAGGTGTTGAACAAGGCTTTACCCTACATATGGCCAATGGAATGGGCTGCCGTGTGAGAAATTTCATTCTATTGCATTTTAAAATTGGCAAGTTTTGCTGGACAAGGAGGCTTTGGATAGTCGCAGGGCTTATTTGTGAAGTTGTACTCGGGTTGGACTTCTTGCAGGAAACAAGGGACTTGATTGATTGTTCTCGTAAACTGTTAATCTTTGATTTCCATCACGGATGCCCAATTCCTCATCAGGGAGAAGTGAAACAAAAGAATGCTGTTAGGTGCGTGGGAATGGAAACAAAGGGGGAAGGGCTAACGGTGAACCAACAACAAAAATTGGAAAAGGTCACTCTGCAGTTTGCAGATGTACTGACCCCCAAGTTAGGCAAATGTGATATTATGCCAGTAAGAATACAAGTTACCGATTAACTACCAATAAAATGTGTTCCCTACCACTGTTCTCCACCTAAACTTGAGGCGTTCCGTCAGATAATTAAAGATTTGGAACTACAAGACGTGATATGTCGAAGTAAGTCTGTGTATGCATCTCAAGCCTTCTTGGTTAAAAAGAAGGAACCGGGAAAGTACCGGTTGGTACTGGATTACAGAAAATTAAATTCCAAGGTACATGTGGACCCCTTCCCAATGCCCCATATAGACATTTTGTTTCAGCATCTGTCGCAGGCAACTTACTTTACTGTCTTTGACCTAAATTCCGCATTTCACCAATGTGTATTGGAAGAGGGGAGTCGAAAGTATACAGGCTTTGTCACGCCTTGGGGGCATTTTGAATGGAAGAGAGTCCCTTTTGGGGTTAACTTCGGAGGACAATGCTTTTCCAGGATTCTTAGCCATTTGTTTGAGGATTTTCAGTACCGCTTTGTCATTTCCTTTTTGGATGACATTTGTGTCTATTCCAGGTCGTTTGAAGAACATCTTGACCATATTGCTCAGGTCTTGCAAAAGCTGCGGCATGCTGGTTTTACTATCAATCCTGTCAAAATCATTTGGGCTAAACATCAGATTAAATTTCTTGGCTTTGTAGTGCGAAAGGGGCAGGTGTTGATGGACCCCGAGAAGATCTCTCCCATCATAAATTTCCCAAGACCCAAGAACGTTAAGGGAATCATGCATTTTTTGGGAATGCTAGGTTATTTTGCTAAGTACATCCCAGATTATGCTGCATTATGTGCCCCATTAAATAGATTGAAAAGGAAGAATGAAAAATTTGTTTGGCGAGAGGAACAGGAGAGGAGCTTTGAGAAGTTGAAGTATGCTATTTCTCACCCTCCTGTATTACATTTACCCGACTTTTCTCAGAGGTTTACCCTTCAGGTCGACGCCAGTATTATAGCGGTGGGAGCTGTGTTTCGTCAGGGTCAAGAAGAGGGCTACAGGCCTATTGCCTATGTGTCTAGGACTTTCCTGTAGCACCATGAGGAACACTGTTCAATGCAACATTCAAAAGAGCAATGTGCTCATCCCATCGCCCTTGGTTATCATGATGAAAGATAGCCAGGCACCTTTCACGGACTTGTTGATTCTTTCAACTAAGTTTGGGCAAGGGTAATATGAACTGGTATGGACCTGTTTTGCTCCCCAATTAAAACACAAGTCATGAAGAGTTTTGCCAGTAAAATAGGTCACGTTATCAGACACGAGACATTCTGGGCTCCCGAAAAATTTAAAGATGTTGTTTTCCAGTTTATCACAGATAGTAGTAGCCTTCATTTCCCTTAAAGGTTGCAACATTACAAATCTAGAAATCCCATCAACCAATATCAAAATACAATTATTTCCTTGGGTTGATCTCGGAAGAGGCCCAAAGATATCTATGAAGACCCTCTGCCAAGCCCTCTCTGGTGTTGTGACTGAGTAATGCCCCATGTTGGTATTTCGGGGCTGTTTCGCACATTGGCACTCACTACAATTCCTGACATGGTTTTGGATATCTATCCTAATGTCTGGCCAAAAGAAATCCTTCTTGACCTTTAACTCTGTTTTTCTAATACCCATGTGTCCACCTACCGGAGTATCATGAAAGTATTTAAGAACCATACCCCGCACAGTCCTTGGAACCCAGACTCTCTTTTTTCCCTTTTTATTGACTAGACATAATAATCCCTTCACAATCTTAAAATTCCCCCCTTTCCCTTCTTCAATGTCTCTTTTTAGCTCACACCCTTCATCATCCTCTTCCTGCCACTTCCGATTATCAACGAAAGATTGAGGAATCATTTGCAAAACTTGGCACTCCTCCTGTGCTCCTACTTCACTATCCCCTAAGTTAAATTCCGTAGAATCATACATCCTAAATAAGGCATTTGCCACACTATTATCCTTACCCGATACATGCCGAATTACAAACTTGAACTGTGTCAGCCGCATGATCCACCGCCCAATTTTTCCTAACTGGCGCGGATGGGAAAATAGCCACGTTAAAGCCTGGTTATCTGTCATTAACTCGAATTCAGCATGTTCTAAATAGGATGCAAACTTTTCCATTCCAAAGATACAGGCCAAACCTCTTTTTCATAGCAGCTGTACACTTGCTCAAGAGACCTAGTGCATAAAAAATGGACTCCCTGCTTGTCAATGACATGTTAAAAATACCTAAAACTATGGATAGTATACAAATATAATCGCAAAGTTAATTTATTTGTTTTCAATGCACGTTATGGTTGATGGTATACTGGTGGAATTGGTACAATTTTGCGTAAGAATGGACTTAGTGCACTGCAACTTCTGGTCATGATTATGTAGTTGTTCTGATATTAGAGAAGTGAACTTTGGTTTGGAAGTAACTTTGATAGTAAAGGGTGTGATGGAAAATGGTGCAATTTTGATAGTGTTATCCTTGTATTTAAAATTTTAGTTGTACTTTAAAGTTCTGTTCTTGCGAACTCTGAGAAAAATAAAAAATATCTGTTGTGTATTTATTTGGGTATTTACTTGGTAAATGCACCACAGGAGCCATGCTCTCAATCTCAGAAAGAGCATGCTCATTTTGCTCCTGCTTTTGGGAAAGAGCCGAGTAGTAGATAGGGTGTCCACTGATATTCAGTTTTGGAATTTCCTGACTTTTCCCTGTTTTCCAGGTAATATCTGTTAATTTTCCCTGACCTATTATCGGCAAAACTGGAACTTTTTAAGGCCTGCATCGGCCAAATGGCTAGTGTGATCGCTTCACAGTAACCGGTCACTCCTGTATTTTGCTCGTGAAAATAGTGCTGGGACTTGGGTGAGATTTCTCAAAAGATATTTCTTATCTTAACCCCGGTTAATCCCAATCTTAATCCTGGTTATTCCCAACTTCCTTCACCCTCATCGGTGCTCAAGACCCAAAATGTTACAAGCTGCCCTAACTTCTTGGCTGAATTGGTATCTTTGATTCCATAATTTTACATCAACACAGCACATTTGAAATAAATAGCTTTAATGATACAACACTAAAAGAATTGGATACATGCATTTGAATCACAGACTACATACTAAGCGATTCAATATGTTGGATAAAAAAAGAAAAAAAATTTTATATAAAAAAAATTAAATCAGGTTTCCCTGAAGTGAATGTAACCAGAAGCGCTTACAAATAAATTTACTGTGATAGCTAAATTGAAATAATTTAACTATTCAGTACTACAAAAATTTTTATTCTGGGCTGTTTTGTATCATTTTTCCCTGACCCAAATAAAATTCCCTGATATTTCTCTGACTTTTCCCTGTAAGATGAAATTCCCTGACTTTTCCCTGTTTTCCAGGTTTTCCCTGTCGGTGGGCACCCTGTAGCAAGATTGATAGCAGACGAAAAGTGCGCCAAATTAATTTTCACATCTTTCCGGTGAGGTTTATCAAAGAAATATTTGGTTACGTACTGAGGACTGTTGAAGGTCACATAAAAGTAAATAATGATAACGAAGTGTAGTTTCAGCTGGATTCACAACTACCACATAGCATACGTGTAAAATGCATGCTAGTATTCACATCCTCGCATAGCATGTGTAATGAGGTACGAGGAAACTTTCTACTTCATACGATAGACGTAAGTGTCATTGTGAATGCTGCATATGCAAACTGATGACCTGATTAAACAATCATTTATATTGATAAATCATGTATCGTATTGTCAAAAATAATTGAATAAGCTTCGACAAATATTAATTAATGTATGCCCGCCTTTTACTGACACTTTGCATACCGGTATGTGTGTGAATTTGTTCGTTGTAAATCAGCTGTTTTGTACAAACACATGTACCAATTTTTTTTTCAGGTATACATTTTGGATACAATTAGGTATATGGACATTAACCAACCGTGAATGTACGAAAATAAATTACATGGCAAATTATTGGTCAACTCGCCTACACTACATTAATATTCTGGCATCATCTTTAGAAAAATTGTCTGATCTAATGCCATATACAGCAATTCTTCCAATAATGACATATGCCTATTTATAATATGTAGTAACACGTCAGCAATCACTAATTTAGCCATCTGTCAATCAGCTGTTGTTTCGTAAACAATGATTAAGGCCAGATATTGTACATACAGCGTTCGATTGGTTGCTGAAAAGAGTAGTGTGCTTTCTGCTCTTTCTTGCTATTTTTATACTAGTACAAAATTTCAACTTTCTCTCGAGAGCAGAAAGCTCAGGTTGCGCGAACAAACCTTCAGTTTCAGTTAACAGTAATACAATTTCCCTCATGGCAAAGGAAAATAAAGGCCGGCTCGCTACTGTATCCCTACTTCTTCCCTTCCCCTCTCGTCATGTGACATCATTAAATCAGTGGTTTTGTTCTTCAAGTCATCCATTTTTTAATGTTTCCCTGATATCCTTGAGCTTTGTTCTCCTGGTTGTATTGAATGAAACATTATAAATAACAGATTCTCTTACAATTCCCACATTTCCCCGACAAATGGAGACCCTAACATAGCAAATAAAAATACAGTTGACATTTCTGCAAGTATTATTAACAATAATAATTGGTTTCGCACATGCACGTTGCCAAGTAAAAAGTTACAACATACGTAGTTATTTACTGCGAGCTTAAGTAATGAAACTTGCAGTGTGGCTTCACCTCTGCCAAAAATTGTTTAAGAGAAATAATAGGACGAACACCATGGAGGGAGGCATTGAAAGAATGTTAACACTTGACACTAACTAATCCAGTGGTCTTACGGATGCGGGAAAGCGGTGAAAGAACGAAACGAGCTTGAAACTGTGCTTTATGTTTGAAGTTCTTTAAAAGCATACAAAGTATTAGTTCTACTATGAATACTGAATAAAATTTGAATTAGACGTTAGAGGAATAATAAACCCTGTAAACTATAGTACAGTACTTATAACTGCAATAAAAATATTTAATACATTCTTAAAATCTTGCATTTAAATGAATATTATAAAATACTTTTAACTACAGAAGTATGACGTAATACCAGTATTAACTGCTGAACTGTGTAACAGTTAAGGTGGTTCTAAGCATTTAAGTTTACTGTATTTCAGTTGCTAATTATTGCAAATATTATGTATGAGAAGTGATGTTACTTAAAATAGCCGAATCTAATGTGCCCTGATGAAGTGGATAGACAACTGATTACACTATTCTAACAAAGTATAATTTATATAATTATTAGACTTAATTTTCAACTTCTGCTTACCACTTTTATAAAGAAAATTTTGTCTTCCAACAGATGCTCAATTTCTTGCACAGAAAGAGCACTTTGCAGTGGTAGCTTTGACAATTCTTCATTGTCTAAGCAGGTAGCATGATTTTCAACTAAACTTGTGTTTTTTTTTTTTTTCAGTTCCACAAACTGATCTTCAATAACAGTCATTTTGCTATATAACTGATTCAATTTTCTTAACACCTCCTTCTGAAATTCTATATAAAAAAACTACATCAAGTTACTGGCACTTTTCTAAAATGTTACACTATACAAAATCTGTGAATAAGCAATTGCCATACCTATATTTGAAGCAGCAGCTTCATTGACCAAGCCAGTCTCTCTCACTTTACTCACTTTTCTTGTGGTGTACAGAAGTGACTTTTTCAAAACTGACGGTTGCCTCTTTTTGTATAAGCCTCCGCTTATGTCGGTCACTGTAACTATTATATGCACGACATTTTCTTTTTCCGTCCATTAGGCCTACACCTAAATAAGCACCAGAGACATAATTGAGTTAAAAATTACAAATACAAACTATTAAAGAACTGTAATAGGCGTATAATTTATAAATTGACCTACTTTGATAACGTAAAAATTCACCTGCCAAAACTCATACTAGTCAAAACAATTACTCATACTCACTAAATTTATTATGCTTGATTGGAGAGAAGATAATTCGTCATTTACTGCAACTTCCTTCAAAGCAAATAAGAAATACAAAATATTTCTCCACAATTTCGAGGAACACTCAAGATTTTAAATAGCACAAAACAATAACACAAAAAAAAAAAAAAAACAATGAATGATGAAGGGGGAAGCAAAATCTTCACATCTCCTATTGCAGATGCCCGAAGATAGCCGAGTCTCATGACGCGACTTCGTGAATCTTCGGAGATTGTGGACGTGCGTTTTTTTAAACACTCGGTACGCGTAATGTAAATAAGATAAAATATTTGCAGATCTTAGTTTTATACTGCTATTGCTGTTTTTTTTTTTTTCGTCGTCACATACGAAAACATTATTGAATGCCCAACTTTGTTCCTCGTGTGAATTTTATGTAAGCCGTAACCTTAAAAGTACACACACTTTCACGTACATTATTAAAGTATAACATTGTTTGTAAATATTAATTTCCTGGCATATTTTTTATGTATGTATATTTTTTCGTCTCTTGCATTGAATGTCCTACTTTGCATTCCTTATGTATCTACATATGTTACCTTAACCTTAAAACTATGTGCCGTTTATGCCAGCGAGTCTACCTGTGTTGCAGCTGTAGATTACATACGTAAGTGATTTTATGGTGTCTAAAGGGAGAAGAGCACTAATTATGCTGGGTGTTAGTAGTGCAGTGAAAGAAAAGCTGTACCATGTTACAGTAGTACACCAATGTTAGAGTATGCAGCAGCAGAGTGATACCTGTATGTGGAATTGGAAGTGCGGAACCTGGAGAACAAGCAGAGATGGGTGCAAGGGCAGGCTGGTGAGGATAAAGGAAACATTTGGCCATCTGTGATGCTGAAGGTACTGGGGTAGAACTCATTGAAGGATGGGAGAAATGTAGAAAGGCTGGTTAGGATATACAAGGTGGTGAATGGAGAGAAAGGCTGGGGTAAGGTAGGCTGCATGTTAACAAGGGCAGAATACAGAGTAAGAGGGAATAACAGCTAGTTGCTCCAGACGATGACTTAGAACAGAGCGGGGTAGGCTGTCCATGCTTAGGAGGTCGGTGAGGGAAAGGAATTTATTTTATGAAGGAGTTGGTGACCTGTGAGAGGGAGTGAAAGGTTTAGGAGGAGATTGGTAGGCGATTGAGAAGTCTACAGCTTGCCACCAGGTGGTTGCCCAATTTCTAGTTATTATTATTTTATACATAATTTTATGTAATTCATGCCATGCGTTTAAGAAGTCCATGTTAAGGGCGCGGTCTACCGAATTTACATCACCATTTATTTTATATTTTATTTGTACCAGATATTATTTTTCTTATTTTAGACACAAAATGTGACTAAATTTGGCTCTTATGAAATTTTTATATCTCTCGTAGTTTTCGTGTAATGGCTTGTTAAAGTCATATTTTGCATGTTTCCGTTTTAACGACCACGCGAAAACCAACTGATATACCAAAGTAAAAAATTCACGGTGGATGAAGACATTACAGGCTACAATGTCATGCTCTTAGAAATAAAGAAAAAAAATCATTTGTATTAAAAAAAATATATTGAATTTTTTAAAATTTTTATTTTCAGTTTTGGCATTTTTTTTAAATACAAATAATTTTTATTCTTTATTTTTATGAGCATGACATTTTAGCCTGCGACGTCTTTTTCCACTGTGATTTTTTTTTCAGTTTGATATACTATTAATTGGTTTTTGTGTGGTCGTTAAAACGGAAACGTGCAACATATTACTTGAATAAGCCATTACGCGAAAACTATGAGTGATAAAAAAATTTCATAAGAGCCAAATTTAGTCACATTTTGTGTCTCTAATAAGAAAAAAGATATCTGGTACAAATAAAAAATAAAATAATGATGATGAAAATTGTGGTAGGCCGCACCCTTAATAGACCCTATTATTAGTACAGTAAATCATATACTTGTCTAGTTACGGATAACTAATACAGGAACAAAATTGTTCAACAACTAAGATATCCATTGCCACTGTCAATGTTTGATTTGGTCATCCAAGGCCCTTGCCAGGCTTCATGTCCTAGAAATGTGCATCACAGATGTGACATTACACACGCCTGTCTTTGAATTCACAACAAGTGCATGTGCCGTTCAGTTTACATACCCTAGGTTCTGATTTCCAAGATGCACACTTCTTAATGATGGTAACCAGAACTAGGGGTGCAAGGGAAAGTGATCAAGGGCATATTGCACTGAAAATCAAACACAGCATAAAGTCACTCAAAATAAACAATTGAATTGTCAGTGTAGTTACACATGATTGCCTAAATATGCGAACACCCTTTCTTTGTAACTTAATTGATAATAAATTATAAATTATGTTCACTAATAAAAGTGTTCAAATAACTTCAGTCAAGTACGAAAATAACAATATTCAAGTAGGCGTAATGGAACCATACATAAGTCTTGTAAACACCCTTTAACCTACAGCATACATATTAAATGCAGTTTAAAAAACTTTGGCCAAAGCAATTATGTACAAAAGTAGGTAAAAATGTATCTTAATTTGCTAACATGACAGTAGTTTTTTTATAGTCTGTTAAGGCGCCTGCCTACTGGAAGTGTGTTTGTGTGAGTGAGGCACGACACCAACGGTGATGTTGACCAGCTCATCTGGTGCGGTATCACCTCTACCACAAGACACTGAAACTGCGTGCAGTGGTATCGTAGATCACTTGCTTGACTGACACTTTCAGTGGTGACCCCATCTTTATATTGGTGAAAGTTTCCAGCTAAGTCCATTGCGTGCTCCTAGAGTAGTTTCAGACGAATCCTGTAAGTAGGTTTCAGATATATAGATTGAAAAAGCTGTTTTTATCAATTTTGAGGAGCTCCGAAATGATTTTACTAATTGACGTGATGCTTTGAAACATGTCTTCAGTCATCGTTTGAAGTGTAATTTATTTTCGTACATAGACCCATTGGGCATATGTGGAATAGTTTCTTTAAAAAAAAAAACGTATTTGCGATCATGCTGCAACACATTTTAAGCACGTGGTAGGCGAGGCCCTTAAGTTTGCTGATTTCTCTTCCGAGAAAAATGTCTGACAACTCCGTTGTGTTGACCTTTCAACCATCCTGACTTCCTGGAATACCGGGTTCTCTGCAATCTTCTCAAAAATAAATGTCAAAATTTGGCAAACTTACATTATTGTACAGACTAGATGTATGACAAAAGCAGTGAGCAGTTTGCAATTATACATTGTTAACGTATATCTCAACAAATTCTTAAACTTCAACGTCATTTGAAAATGAATACAAAATTTACAAGTAAACCTTAAGAAATTGGGAACATTTTCCCATATTTCCTGAACGAAATTTCATAACGCTGCAGCATCCTTCTTCCCCGCCAAGACACACAATAAAATATAAAAGTATGAAAACTTTTGTTTTATGTGGACAGTATGTTTCTATTCAATTTTATTGTGGTTTTACTACTTTTTTATTATTTTATTTTATCTCCAAATAAGCTCAGAGCTCGTTACAGATACCGTCCAGACAACAGGGGCGTCATTTATGGGGGGGGGGCAGGAGGTTGGAAAATGCCCCCCCCCCCCTTGGATTTAGAATTTTTAGTGTATAAAATATATTTTTTGTATTTTGTTATTTAAATAATGCTAACTTAAGCACATAAAACTAAAGTTTTATTATTAAATGTTTGAATTTATACATGCTTAATTAATAAAAAAGATGCAACAAGGTCACTGACGCCGAAAAATAAATCTTGCCCCCCCCCTTCCCAAGAAAAACCTGAAATGATGCCCCTTCGTCCAGAAGAAAGTTTTTGCTTTAAGAATGGCCGGGCAGAGGGAGAGGTTATTTCACAAGGGAATATCTTATGACCTAATCATATGACGTTCAGACATGAAGGCAGTATGTTTCACAGTGTTACAGTATTACAAATTACAGAGACCTCTGTAACCACAGTAGATAGGCCTATTAATATATAGGCACACTAAACTTAAGCAAATTAGTCCTTATTGTTTAATGTAAATTTGAGTGGCATGATCATGCAAATTGCATGTTAGCCAAGTATCACCAGACAGTAGGAGCACTGTATAGGCTGAGGGAGTACATATCAAGTCCCTGTCTTGAATAAACTCTACAAAAACAAAATTACAAAATAGATAAATCAGAACGTCTACATACTCCGCTATTATACTCCACCAAAACAGCTGTAAATCTGATGCTACGTTATGTCAGTGGCACTATGCACGGATTGGGAAACCTACACCTTGCAAGTAAGCACAGCCACAGACAGCAAAACATGAAATTTTTACTATAAGTACATGTGGAAAGGGAGATATGTACATTACTGTGCAATCACAAATTTTTGGTCACAAAATATTAAAGGAATTTAAACAAATTACAATAGCAAAACACACATCATATACCCAAGAACTGAAAATGTACCAGAGCTATGTAAATTTGGTAATGTTCACATTGTGATGTTATTTAATTTCATTTTATATCCATTCCTCGTATTGTGTGGCCAAGGGTTGTCACATCCTTAATCTATAAATTCAGTAATTAAAACGTGCTCCATATCTGTCTCATGTCACCCATTATCAGCTCTCAAGCCCTAACTTACCTCCCTTCAGAATTGTCATGATCTCTCCATGTTCATAATTTTAGTGTCCCTCAGCTACCCAGAACAAAGATCAATGATACCACAAACTCACACTTGCAACAAATCTGGGAGTCAGAAGTAACTACTATAAAAAAATTGTTTTTGAAGTAATTCAGTTTTGAATGGAAGTCCCTTCTTATCGTCAACCAGGGACGGCGGGAAGTGTTAGTCGTTTTGGAGTCAATAATAAAAATTGGAAAAAAAAATCAAAACATTTGGTACAAATCTGACGTTTCTATCTTCAACAATAGTGTAACATGCAAGCAATGTTACAATGTGTGATGTGTGGTGCTGACATGAGTTTGGGTGTGCAAGTGTGTGTCTGTGTGTGTTTTCTAATATTCTGGTTACAATTATTCTGCATTTTAAAAACATATGTTATCAGTGGATTCACCCCAAAACAAAATGCCATATATGAAAGTATGAAACTATAAAGCACCAAATTTCGCAATATCTGTGATGTGTGTTGATTAACTTTATAATAGCATCAACGTAAAAACCTATAATTTTAATTTTCATCACCTTCGCTTTGTCTTAACTTAAACCAAGTAAAACACGTCAAAAACAATTCTGACCATTATCTACTAATTCCTTGTATATATTTCTCGTAAAAAAACAAAATATCATCTATAACCAACACAGTTCATATCTTGCATACAAGGGTATTGGTAAGTTTTACACAATACAATTTACGTTCAATTTCTGTGCAATCTGTTAATCTTGTGTTGCAGCACAGACACAAAATTCTCAGAAATTCACACAAAGTGACGACACAATTTCTAAGGGAAAAAAACATGCTTAATAATTCAGTGCAAGACCATGCGAGCTGGTCCAAAAAAGCAACTTGATTGGCAATTCTGAAGTGTGTGTTTGGTAGGTGTAGACAATGGATTGGACATGTGATATTGTTGTGCATAAGCTAATATACAATTCCAGTGCTTTGCACCAGTTTTAAATATTCTTCTAAAACCCTACCATAGTATTCAGAAAATCAAAGATTTGGCATTGTGATTGCTGTCGTTTAATTCTGTATTAAAATAAAGCAATTCTAATCCAACTTTTAAAGGAAATAATGATTTCTGCCTTTAATGTGCATAAGTTATGGTTAATTTATATTAACCATCGTTTGCACATGGTTAAATATTTTCCATAAATATCAGGCAGTTTTTGAAGACAGCATAAGTTAATTAGTAAATTTTTAACAGAAAGTACTGGTATGAGGTCTGAAAATCTAACAGAAGGTAAGTAATGAATAAAGGGCCATAGGATATCCCTTGATAAATATTATACACGGTAGGCCTATAAATGTTCATACTTTGAAGCAAATTTTTTGTAAGCACACATCTATAGTAGGGCTTACTTGTTAGACTGAAGGCAGAATGCAGGCATAATTAATCTTACCAACTGATCTGTTTACTGCATTGGATTGGGGGTCCTGTGAACACTGTATGTGGGAAATTTTTTTTCCCTGTTGTACTTAAAATATACTGTCTGGTTCTGTTGGTCATCTGTTGAAATATTTATATAGGTACCGTATGTGTTTTATGATATAACTTGTATTTAAATTATGTGGCCCCTACAATAATATGAACATATTTTATTATTACAAGACATTTAAGTACCAGAATTGTCTTGTCATATGTTAAGTATTAGGTAGGTATGACAATTTTTTACTCTGGCTAATAGAACAAATATTTTCACACATGCTTCAGGGCCTACTAAGGAATCAAGCCAAAACTCATTAGACCACAAGAGTCAATCTGCATCCAACTGCCAACAGAAGTCAGCACTTACAAGCAAAATAACAGTATATTTCTGCAAAAGTTCTTGGTAATACTTTATAATCATTATGTAATTAAATAAATTTAACCACATTATTACAATTATTATATCACATACATCCAAGCATTACTGAGCAGTCAAAAACTGACATTGCTACAAAGATGGGTAGGTGAACACCACCACTGGCGAGCCACACGTTTAATACTTGTGTTGTAAATAAATTAAAATTGCCGCAAAATTTTATATATATTACATGCTTGTTTCAAATTTAATTTATTTAAGAAATTATATAATAACGGGTACCTAATACACAAATTTTTAAGGTATGAAGCTCGCAATTCATTAGCGCAATTTTTAAAACAAGGTACTTGTAAATCAGAGCAACTTACAGTTGTCAAAAACTTTGACAAAACATGTTTGAACAAAAACAGGGGCGTCATTTCAGGATTTTCTGGGAGGGGGGGGGGGCAAGATTTTGTTTTCTGGCGACAGTGACACTTTTGCATCTTTTTTATTAAGCATGTATAAATTAGATACTTTAATAATAAAACTTCCGTTTTATGTGCTTAAGTTAGCATTATTTAAATTAAAAAATACGAAAAATATATTTATACACATAACATTCTAAATCCAGGAGGCGGGCAATGGCCCCCCTCCCCCTGCAGCACCAAAAAAGCCCAGAGCGTTAGTTGCAAATTGTGATGTTCAATTGTTTTTTACTTTCATTCGAAAAAAAAAAAAATGTTAAAAACTGCTTTTTGAAGAAAAAATATTTGAAGATAACGATGTTAAATTTTCTTTAATTTGGGAATTGTTGTCAAGTAAAATAATACAATTTGGTGTGCGGTTTGATTTGCGTTTTTTATAATTTCGTTAACATGCAGCGATGTGGCACGGCAACAGGATAGCCTTCTATTAAAAGAAAGAAGTTCTTCCATGCACAAGTACTTGTACAGAATATTCTGTTCGTTTTACAGAACAACTTGTGTGATTCGATAATTCTTCTGATTTAGTAAAAGTACCTATATTACTTAATATATATTTTATTAATTTTTGTGGAATATTAAAAGTGAATGTAACAAAATGTTCATTTAATTTATGTTTCAGAAATAATATATGTGTTATGTAACAAAATGAAAGTTTCATTTACGTTTCGGAAATATTATTAATAACTTTATGTAACAGAAAAATATGTTCCATTTATATTTCGGATAACAAACAATGTGTTTCGATTATATTTCGGAAATATTAATTATGTTATGCAACAAAAATGTTTCATTTAAATTTCGAAAATATTATTAATTCTATGTAACAGAAAGTATGTTGCATTTATATTTCACAAATATTAATTATGTTATGTATGTTTAATTTATATTTCGTAAATATTATTAAGTTTATGTAATAAAAGTATGTTTCATACATTATCATAAATGTTATAAAAGTTATGTAACAAAAATATTGTTTAATTTATATTTCGGAAATAATATTTAACACTATGTAACAGACAGTATTTTTCAATTATATTTCGCAAATGTTAGGAAAGTTACATAACAAACGATATGTTTCAATTATATTTCGCAAATAATAACTATGCTATGTAACAAAAAATATGTTTTATTAATATTTCGTAAATATTATTAAAGTAATGTAGCAAAAAGTATTGTTACAAGCTTGTGGGCTAGGTACGTTTGGGGATGGAGGTCTTTGATAAAATAAAGAAAATAAAGCTAATCTAGTTTATTTACAACTGCATATACAAAAAAATCTATGTCTATAAAGATTTATCACAATAAATGGCAAACAGAAGAAATAACTACTATTTACATAAAGGATAAAAAAAATACATCTACACAAGTTCTCTGTCTATAGAAAGGTTAGTAGTCACTCACAATGGTGGACCCAAAGAAATAATAACGAAGAATCTTTCTGGCCTAGAATCACCTTCTTCCT
>PNEQ01057971.1:0-45288 GCA_003012365.1 Medauroidea extradentata | reverse complement strand
ATATATATATATATATATATATATATATATATATATATATATATATATATATATATATATATATATATATATATATTGTAAATTGTAAAGGTAATGAACCCTTTATCCACTAAACAAAAATATTTGAATGATTCCTTATTATCTGGCCTCCTTGTAAATTTTGGTTGCACAAATAAATCAAACTATTTCTCTTGCTACAATTTAAACACTTTAGCTTAAATGGAAATCGTAAAATAAATTCGATAATCGATTTAATATAAAATACACAAATTAAAGATAACATGTTGGTTGGATTATGTTAGCGATGAAGAGATAAGTAAATACTTTTCACAAGTTATATATTTGACTGCAGCAGGATTACACAACATGTAATGTAAATATGTTTATAGGCCTGGTTATCCAGTATACATAAAGGCCAGCAAACTAATTTAATAAAATATTTTTAATAAACAATAATTAAAATTCGTATCTTTTTTAATAAACGTTTGTAAAGTAACCGATGAACTCGTCACCCCGGGCAATGATGATGAGAGGATTTTACGGTCTTTTAACACCTAAGGTCTTGAAAGCCGATTCACCCTGGACAAGGATGGGGCGGGGGGGGGGGGGGGGGGGGTTACAACACCTATCTCCCCCCCCCCTTGGCTACGCTATTGGAAGTAACAGTTTCTGAAATTCTAGCTTATGCCTGAAATGAAACGCAAATTTTTCAGGTCTGTAACTGTTTCATATAAATGTGAAATTATGATTTTATCGCACTAGAATATCCTTAAGGTTGTAATCAGTAGTTAGTTTCTTGGGGTTTTATTTTTGTGGCCATACTTTAATAACGGTACAGAAGTTATAAAAAAATTAATACATACGCAAAAATATCTACGCAAATACAACCGAGTTTTATTTTTCAGTTAGAGAGTTAAGAGGCATGACAGTTTATTTTACCGTAAGCTGGAGTAACTGTCGCTATTGCCGTGTGGGCATGCGTTGTATCTTTGTGTCACGTGTTTCCGTATATCGGATGTGAACTCACGCTATTATGTCAGGGTCACGAACTGATCACAATCAGAGTGCCCCTGGCGGGACGTCAACCTCTATGAGACATTCAGAGATAGCTCTATAATTTTATGACGTACTATTGAAACCGAATATGAATTGTAAAAGCCTATTCCCTTAACAAGATTCTGCGCCGTGCTTTTCATACCTGATAATGGAGCTAAAAAATACCCGTTTACCCCATGTTCTGCCACTAGAAAATATGCTTCAGCGTGTAGGGGTGAAACTGAAACGGGTGTGTACGTACTTTCAATGCTATTCCTATAATAGACATCTCCTATGCACGGCGAGTAGTTTAAGAATGAACTTGTAGCGGCCAAATCTCTGTACACCACTTGGCGGCCACGGCAGGCGGCCACCTTAAGAGAGCGTGGTAGATAAATAAACGGCGAAACCGTTAACAGATTTCTACACATTTTTTCGAAGCCAATATGGATGAAATACTCAATTACAATCCTAGATAATGACGTTTGCCAAATTTATGAGTAAATATGTATCCAGAATTACTAATTCGTTACGCGTGATCTATTGCGCCGCAGTTAGGCCCAAATGCACGAGGTTCCGGCGTCAGAGATTGTGCCTCAGAAGTACGTAACACTGGAAACAATTTTGTTTGAAGCGCTGGCTTAAACTACTGTCTAGGATTGCTATTGTTTAATTTTCGTAAATTGGCTTCAAGAAACCTTCAGTTACAGATTAATGCTTTCATCGTTGAATTATGTACCGCGCCCTCTTAAGGCGTATGGAAAGGTACGATGTTGACCGGACGGCTGGAATATTCAATCGTCAATATAATATGAACCTTTCAGCAAAATTTGATGAAATTATTTTACCGAGTACATATTTTATCACCGGACGTTTATTTATATATCACTATGCGATAGTATACTTTACTTCCGAGTAAATATTTAAAAGCGTTTTTAGAATAGTAAGGGCTTCAAACTACAAAATCTACAAAAATGGAAATGTGTAATATTTATAACTTTTAATATGATAATAAATAGGTCTCTATAGTAACGGGATTTCTAGAATTCTCGTGTTTTCATTTGAAAATAATTTTAACATCCGTAAACCTCTCGTGCAGAGATTTTATATTTGTAAAATTATTTTCAAATCAAAACGCCAGTAGTTTTTTAAAATTTGGTTATTATAGAGACCTATTTATTATCATATTAAAAATTATGAGAGTGTCAGTTTTCCATTTTTGTAAATTTTGTGGTTTCAAGCCCTTATTTTTCTAAAAAAAAAAAAAAGTTTTTAATTTTTTACTAGAAAGTAAAGGATTTCCGCATAGTGCTACATAAATAAACATCATCTGGTAAAATATCAACTCGGCAAAAGAATCTGATGGAATTTTGATGAGCAGTTCAGATTTTATTGACACTTGAGTATTCCAGTCGCCCGGTCAACATCGTACCTTTCAATATCCCTAACAGCCTTCCGCTTATAGGTGATAATGCGTGTGGTGAGCAAGCAAGATTCGTTTATAAGAGCCCTCGCGCTGGGAAGCTCTAAACTCTTACCCTGTTATTATCATACAACATTTAAAACTGTGACGTAAATGTATTGTTACAGAAAGTTGTAGCTACATGATCTGCCTATGACCATATTTTTGTATTACGTACTTCAATTTTTTGGTTAGAAAACGTACTCGAAATTTATCACGTATTCCTATAGATGTTCGTCAAATTTCAGCAATTAACAGGAATCCTTGACTGGCGCATGTACGGCGTTGCAGCGTGTCACGCGCATTTTTTATTTTTTTTTACGCGAAACCGTTTAAGTTATTCATATTACGTTTATCTACGAATAGAACACACACTTGAAACTATGCTTATATTTTTTCAAAAAATCAGCACGCTTGTTAGAAACATGATTTTCGGGCCTCTCAAAATGGCTAAAAAACGACTTATTTAGACAGCTGTAACTAGGGAAATATTTCCTGAGTTCGTAAGGTCCAAAGCGAGAGGCATGCATTGGTCTTTACTTAATAATATTAAAAAATTAAATGTTGTGGTCACCGTTTAAAGTCCCGTAGGAAAAAAGACTACAAGGAAAAGCCCTGCACGCCAGTTTGGCGAGCTGCGAATAGAGGCGATATGCTTCTCGTCAAGCGTGGGACACTGGCTCTTATCGCTATGCTGTTACCATGCGTCAAAGGTGGAAATTCCTCTTAAGAGGGCGTGGTACATAATTCAACACTAAAAGCATTAATCAATAACTGTAGGTTTCTTGACGCCAATTTGCGAAACTTAAACAATAGCAGTCCTAGACAATAGTTTTAAACAAAATAGTTTCTAGTGTTACGAACTTCCGAGGCACAATCTCTGACGCCGGAACCTCGTGCATTTAACTGCGGCGCAAGAGATCACGCGTAATGAATTAGTAATTCTGGATAAATATTTACTCACGAAGGTGGCAAATACCATTATCTACAATTGTCATTGAGTATTTTATCCATATTGGCTTCGAAAAAAGCGTAGAAATCAAAATACATTTTCCGCGTTTATTTATCTACCACGCGCTCTTAAACTGTGGTTTCCTCACCTCGCTTGTTTTACCAACTGAAATTTGACGGCCCAAGTGGGAACACCTAGAGCTAAGTGAGAATAGACAGCGGTTCTTCGACACTATCTTCTGCAGGATGGTGATAACGGGACAACACGACACTCATTCCTCCAGTCCTCAGCCCGGGGTTATAGCACCAATGTTTCGTGTCCCTGGACGGGAATTGAACCCACGACCCTTGACCTACCGGCCAGGATATTTAATCACTGAGCCAAGCGGTCGAACGGGAAAAAAAAATTTGGGATTTAAAATTGAAAACTGTTGTACGTAAACAATTGAGTGCAAGTTTTGTAAATTCCCTGTAAAAACGCACTTTCAAGTGCACTGATATCTTCCTGAGGAAGGGGCCGCGGTGGCTGAATGGCCAGAACGTTCACCTTCTACCAAGACCCCCGGATTCGATTCCCGGCGTGGTAGGTTCCTGGATTTTCGTATGTAGGAATTGTGTTGGACGATGCCGCTGGTTGGCGGTTTTTCGCGTTGATCTCCGTTTCCTCCGCACTCTCATTCCGACGCTGCTCCGTACTCACCTCATATCACCTTTCGCCAGCGCTAAATACCTCAATGTTGATCGCTGACCAAAATATCTCACTTTTTGAGGGGGGAAAACACACGTGTGAAGACTTAATTGAATATTTTCCCAGTCTAAATGTCTGTCTATAGTTCCATAAAAAATGCTCAATTTACCGTGAATAGCCTTGTAAAGGTCATTTCAAATGGGGGAAACGGCGTTGAGGTGCAAATACTATTGTAAGTTGAAATACGCGCAATATAAACTACACGTTCCATTCCGTAAATGAAGGATGGATAAAAGCGTGTGGTAACGGGAACAAACGTTCGATTGTCAAACAATCGATTGTCCGTGGGGCACGCGAGTGCACTTGCTGGCGGAGTCGCCCAGTCATGCGAGGCCGCCATATAACACTCGCCTGTCACACGGACCACGGGCTGCCGAAAACCATGCTCGCGTGCCGAGCCCTCGAATCTTTTCCGACCACGCTCACGATCTTCAACCATTGAGTATAGATGGAATAGAAGGTGCGTGACGTTACCAGAGACTAGAGAAATGTACCGACGGAGCATGACACTAGTTTCTGGGCGGGGTAAAGTTAATTATACTGAAGGTTGGAAATATCAATTCTAAAAGTAGTAGTATTATTTAAAACACATAAAACCACCAAAAATTTATTTCTGTATCATTTCCCTTCAAGAACACAATTAGTCATTGAACATTTTTTCTAGAAACAAGAGTTTGGCACGGGAATATTTTCTGCTACTTGAGCGCTGGTATTGGTAAAATACGTAAACTGACACAGCCATCTTTATTAGAAGGCCAAGGCCTTAGATCTGGCAACCCTGAACATGACGGTCATTTTAACACTTCTTTTAGCTCTCCAAAGGCAATGGCTGTACCTGATTCGTTATTCTGCCCTACATACCGGCGAATCAGGTGAAGCCATTGCCGTTGGCGAGACAAAATAAGTGTTAAATGACCCTTCCTGACAGGGTTGCCACATCTAAGGCTGCTGCCTTCTACTAAAGACGGCTATGAAACTGACCAATAACGTGGTTTTCGCGGATTTTAAGTTACATGAATTTAGTAATTGAAAGTTAAAATTGGTTCGTTTCTCCCTGTACAATTAAATAAAATTACTTCTCTCCTTGCGAAGCCTAGTTCAGTTGAATTTCAGTACGGTCTCGTATTTTACTACAAGTAGTTTGCGATAAAGTGAACACTTTATACAACAATCTTGCCTAGAATAACTATTTAAAAAAAAAACGTATGTGTATATATGGACGGCCTCCAGGTAAAAAGTAACTAGTCAAAATTTCACTATTTTCAGGAGAGACAAAAAAACTGCCTGGTACTAAATATGAATTCCAAAACTTTAATTTTTCATGCAACTTTTATTTACCAATACATTCACCTATTAGCAGTGAAACATTATAATTTCAATATATATTTTAGAGTTTATGTAACTTGTTCCTTTAAGCACAGTTCTTACTCCAACTTATTGCATTTTAACAGTTCACTTAATTAGTATAAAACCAGCTCTTTGTGGACCTAGTTTCTGTGGAGAGAAAATTTTATGTTATCTATATTAAAATCGAATCAATAAACAATTTTCAACATAATTCTTAAGAATTACATTTAGCGATTTTGTTTACAAGATAGTAATAAAGGAAAGGAAAAACATTTATGATAAAACGTAGTTTTCTTAATCTGAATCACAAATAGGATCAGTGAAATTTTTCTGTTTTCAAGTTTTTTATAAAATACATGAAAAACAGGTGGAATGTATTGTAACACTGGCATGAGATTCTTTTTTTATTTCCCCCTTCAGAAATTGGCACTACACCATTATAACAATGTTGTTGTTTCAGACGAGGATGAGGTTGCTGATGACGTGTCACATCAATGGCAGAGAATGTATCTTCTTCCGTCACAGATGATTGTACAGCACTTTAGTTGGCTTATCGATAACATTGCGCAGCCACTACACTTGTTGCCATACAAACTTCTCGCAATTTTCATATTGTATTTCTTTTCTGCGAAGTGATGCATAGTCAAGGAAGTCCTCCTGTGTAAGCTCAACCACTCTGAATGGATTTTTTCCTGCAATTCTGATAAGCTGTGCATAGTTGTGAGGATGACTGATTTGCGTATGATACCTCTTCTTCGCTTTCTCAATGAATGCATGATCACTGTCCCATTCAATTCTACTGTGACCTGGAACCATACCTTTATGATCCAACGTATCAATTTTCTTTTCCTGCCAAACATAAAAACACATAGCAAGAAATTGTGTGTTCTTATTCTGTCCTGGAACACGAGTCACTGTACAGAACAACATGTTTGGTTTCTTCAGGAAGGTTCAAAATTGCTTTGTACACACACACACGATGGCAGGATTTATCGTATGATTGCAACTACTGTTATCATTACACGGGCACAATATTTACAAGTAAAAATTGATATAAAATACAAAAATTAGTATAAAATTAAATAGATAACTACATTTGCTAAGATGAGGCTGTGGCGGTTCTTCAAGCACTCCTGTTATTATTTTGATTCTTGCTTTCTGTGGTAACATAAATTCTAACTTAGACTGGGCTCATACGCCATTCATAATGACAAACTCCGTACCACTGAGGTACTCCCACCAAATTCGTGACCAACATAAAATTGTTTACAGTAATGGGAAAGAGTAGTAATCATTCTTTGCAATGGAAAAAAGGAAATTACAATTTTCGACACATATCGTGGATTTCTATATTACAACTGCTGTTAAATGGAATAACTGTGTAATATTTTGTGCCATAATTAAAGATTTCACAGAGATATAAAATATATTGTCATATATAACAAACTAGTTAACCACACGATGTGTAGAAGTAAGAATATATTTCTAAAGTACTCGTGTTTACTTTTTTGTAAATTATTTACAACATGACCATCACTAATATGAGTAAATAAAACAAGTCAACATATTCCCTTTTACCCTTTAAGGAAATACTTGTTTCTTATTGGATTCACTTTACACATTGCTAGTTTCTATGTTTATATTGGTTCTAGACTTATATATTTTTGTCCAACGACAGTTGTGTAAAATTATAACTTATTGATAAAATAAATTAAAAATCCCCAAAATACGACTTGTTACCTTTTACCCGGATACCGTTCATATAATTACATCGAGCTCTCAAACGTCAATTTGTAAATACGGTACAATCTATACACTTTGACTGTTACTTAAGGTGACTAGCTGCGATCTTGTGGCAGAATTATTCCCTGTGCTAAACTCTCCCATATGAAAAAAAAACTGCAGCTTTAGGTAGGAGAATGAGGCTTGGTGACGAAATGAGAAGGTAGGCTTCCGTTATATTCGAATTTGAAAAGAAAAAAATATAATACCTATATGTGTGTTTTCTCCAGGAAACATATAACAAGAGAGTCATAACTTTTACATTAAGGGCGCTGCCTAACTTGAAGCCTCGGCGGGAGTTAACATAGGGTTTTACAGGTTAAATTATTTTCCACCTGACTCAGTAAGGGTTGAAGTTACATATATGCCACCACTGACTTTATTGTTCGTCTCGGTGCCGCGTGCATTGCTATGGATCGTGTAGGTAGCTTTTATTTTTCAACACCCTGAAAATTGTGGGCAAAAAAGCATTTCTACACATAAAAAACACGCGAAAATGGCTGTTTATAATTTATTTTCTGCAATTTTATTCACGTAGCAATATTCTCCTTTTCTCGGCGCGGAAAATGGTTTTTGTCTGGATGCAACATCACAAAAGGTGACCGAGTGCCATTGAAAATAATTTAACGTGTAAAACCCTATTCTTTCTCCGCCAGGGTTCCGAGGTAGGCAGCGCCCTTAAGCAGCGTGAAATTTATTTTCGCTTAGACACCTGCTGTCTTCTTACTACCCCTCCCGTATACTAATGTCACATCACACACCATGAAGAATGGAAAGAAACGTTTCAGATTTGCCGTGTTTATTACATAATTTCCATTATGTGTAACTTTTCAATACACTAAATAAAAGTAACAATTTTTGTGGCCATACGTTACCTTTGATAGAATATTTCATGTCGTTATTTCCTTGTAACATTTATTTGTCGTTGGTAAGTCGTCCGATAAAGGTGGGAAACTTCGACAATCTTCGGTTTACGATGCGTATTCGTTATTTCAGTTGAGAGAGCCTGGTTTTTTTCGTAAAGGGCTTATTGCGGCGTATATGTAAGTGCTCGAATTTGTCTGCTCTTGTAACGTTACTCGTGCGTTTTCAACATGGCTGCCGTTGAAAACTGCTGAATTTAGTAAAAAACAATAGAGCACCTGGTATTTTTCACGTTGAAACACTCACACTTCTCGACTACAAAAACAAGAATTTTGTAGAAGAAACAAAACACGTTAAAGTCGGTATTGTTTTCTGTGCCGAGGTCTCTAGAATGTATTTCTAAATTTCTCAATGTAAAAAATGTTAAACGAAAATGTATTTAATGTGTCAATTCCGGGAATTTTTACTAAATAAAACTTCTATTTTTTTTAAGAAAAATTTAATTTCAATTTAAGAATGAAATTCGATACGTTTTTGAAATAAAAAATTGTGGTTATTTACTACGTCAAAGTACAAGAAATTTATTTTTACTTTTAACGAGATGAAATATTTTCGACCGTTTTTTAGTAAAACAGTTTAACATATATTTATACATATTTTAAAGAAAAAAAGTAACAGATAGGAATGTCATACCTAAGTTCGCTTTTTATTTTCAGATATTAAGAAGCCGTTCCAGCTTTCATGGCGCATGTAAGCAAACTGCATTAACCCTATTTAAACCAAAGCTAATCTCACTACCGTTACTAATATAAGAATATAATACATAGAAAAGTCTTCTTTGCGTTTTATTAGCCACACAGTCGTTCTTATTTGAGCTGTGTTCTCCAAAGTCAAGTGTAAGGAATGTTTGACTACAAATTAAAAAATAACTATTTGATAATAAACAGTGCAGTAACATTTAAATTACGACTTTAAATACATAGCACGTACACAATAAGATGTAAAATATTTGCGGGAAATTAATTAATTCAACGTATACAAGTTGAGCAGTGTTTGATAGAAATTTAGAAATACAAACTCGACGAAAAGAACAGAAGAAACCTTGATACTTTATAGCTGACACCTGTCATTTTTTTCGGGAAATTAACAGTTGAAATGGTCTTAAAAGTTTGGATAACCGTCAATGCCAAAATTATGCATAAAATATACGCGAACAAACCAAATGTTCAATTGCGTACGCTAAACTATTCATGAGCGGCATAAGCTATATTTCAATTACACGCTACAACATTATCAATATCAGGAACAACAGGAAAACTGATTCAGTTTGGCGATTAACAAAAACACATCAAAAACGAACAAACGCGTTACTATCTGGTACAGCGAGTTTTCTTTCCGACGAAGAGCGTGATAGTGTTATTCGTTATTCAAATGGCGTAGAAGTTGATTGTTTGTTAGAGCACGTGTTTCCACATTCATAACTTACGTTTACCTCTGAAACATATTTTTCACACGCCATTAGTATGGTCATAATCGCAAATTGGCCTATGTCGGCTTATAAGTGCATTTTACTTATAAAGTGGTTCGGGATATGGTGAACACTAAAAAAAAAGGCATGCTAAAGTTCTATTTTCAGTCAATTCGTATCTTTCCGCGATTAACGACTAACGAAGGGACTTGTATAACGTCTCTGGATACGTCACTTAACGTTTGCGCGTGTAAGATTAATTTTTCAATCTGTATGAATCGATACAGTTTAATAAATTAAGTTTATTAATTATATAAAATTTAGTTATGTCGTTTTTGGTTGATTTTGTTTTTGTGTTGTATTTAAATAGGAAAATACGCGGAATTATGTTACGTAATTTCGCTGCCAACCATGCAAGCAGTAAGACAACAGTAGTTTTTGTTGAATTATATACAATAATTGCTAGTGATATTTTTCAAAGGTAAAAGTTTTAGTGCTCACTTTAATACGAGTCACTTATAAATATGGCGAATGTACTTCTTAAGGGCGCGGTCTACCGCAATTTTCATCACCTCTTTTTTCTTTTTTATTTGTACCAGATATTTTTTTTCTTACTTTACACACAAAATATGACTAAATTTGGCTCTTATGAAATTTTTTTATCTCTAATAGTTTTCGCGGAATGGCTTGCTAAAGTCATATTTTGCATGTTTCCGTTTTAACGATTACACTAAAACCAACTGATATACCAAACTCAAAAAAATCACAGTGGATAAAGACATTGCAGGCTACAAGGACATGCTTATAAAATTAAAGAATAAGAGTTATTTGAATTATAAAAAAATGCTGAAACTAAAAATAAAAATTTTAAAAATTCTATATTTTTTTTTAAAAAATACAAATAATTTTTATTCTTTAATTTTATGAGCATGTCAATGTAGCCTGCAATGTCTTTATCCACTGTGGTTTTTTTGAGTTTGGTATATTAGTTGGTTTTAGTGTAATCGTTAAAACGGAAACATGCAAAATATGACTTTAGCAAGCCATTACGCGAAAACTATTAGAGATAAAAAAAACTTCATAACAACCAAATTTAGTCAAATTTTGTGTCTAAAATACGAAAAAATATCTGGTCCAAAAACGAAATAACATAATGATGATGAAAATTGCCGTAGACCGCGCCCTTAAAAGTCCTGTGTACACAAAGCCATCAAATTAAATGTACTTTGTGGGTTTGTACTGATTTTAACGATGGTACAACATTGTTAAAAAATTAAAACCGTGTTGTACAATTGCAATTTGTACCTAATAGAATTTAAAGTATATTATTTCAATAAAAATATCTGAGAGAGTTCCTCAAACTATTCAGTGTATGCAGTGTAACGGGGCGACCTGTCAACTTTACTTAAAAATAATGTAGACCATTAATGTTTCTTAAAACACGGCTACCTGCTGACATCGTTAATTATTGTTTCAGAAAATAAAACATGCAGTCAGAGGCTGTCCCCCATACCGTGATCGGTAGCATGCCGGTCTACGGGGCAAGTAGTCTTGGGTTCGAATCCCAGCACGGGCGTAGATGTTTGTGTCGTTTACTTAGGTTTAGATAGTTGGTTAGCTGTCCCGTACTAGGCCTAACAGCATAAAACCGGGCGACGTAAACTTACCCTCTAAAATAGAAAGTACAAAATTTAGTCAGATAAGTACAGTCTACAAATGTATTACTTATTGTCTACATTCATATATTAATTGGATGAATCGGGTGCACGCTTTAATCATTTTCATAGCATTACTTAGTTCACACACATTCATGTAATGACTAGAGACTTGCAAAATTTGCGTTATTTTCTTACATCTGACTAGACTCCACGTGACTATATGCTTGTTCGACGTCTCCCACTGGCCGATATTGTCGTGACTTGCCGCGGAGAATGCTTACACGGTAGAGCGGCCAATCTATGTAAAGACGCAACACACGTAAATGACAATACATAAATGTTCGTGGCCAATTTAATCGCAGATTGTGCTCTGTTATGTATATGAAAGTGAAGTTTATTCTGCTACCAAATGATGACGCGAATTGTGCACGTCTCTGGTAATTACTTAAAGTTTACGACGTGTATACGACTTATTTTTGGCGAGAACTCTGCTTTGTGCTCAGAAATATCCGTCCATTCGCCCCGAAATAGGTACAGAAATAAAAGACCGTAATGCTTGGCGTATGAAGCACATTCTAGGATAGGCGCTGTGTGACGTGATGTGTAATATTTGAGAAGTGTGAGCGGAATCCTGCTCCGGAGAAGTTGCTGGCATTCAAGATTATTAAACTAGGTGAGTCATCTTTAAATAGAGGATACAGAATCAGAGGTCGTTCGCGGTCGACACACTGACTCATCTCATTGAAAACGCTGTTTAGTCGCACCATGCATCATCATCCAGAGGTTAAACAACCCGGACTTCTTCTAGAGGCGGTCAACAAACCCACTGTACAAACACACGTTCATTACCGAACTAATTAACTTTCACACCAACCATGGAAAAGGCAATGCCTCGCGAAATATTTTTACCCCTAGTCTCTTTTACTTACCGTAAGAATATCCACTCGGTGCGCCCAGCCTTAATCACTGTCGCCAATTTATTAGAAAATTATGTGGTTTGTTTGAAGGGTCGATGCAGTAGGAGTGAATGAGTTTAAGTAAAATAGTGGACATAAGCAACTCTATCACTATGTCGCCCCAGAAAACTATCGAAAATTAACTGTAATCTATGTAAATAAATAAGTAAGAAATATATATTATGAATATAAATTTCCCACCGGGATTTGCGTAAGATGAAATCAGTCATGTATTTCTACAAATTTGAAATTATATTATAATTCTTATTTATTTATTATTGATTAAATGTTCCAGAGCACCATGCTCTATAATTGAAAAATACACAGCACGTATTTCTGCATTAACAGCAATACGCGAGGGTATAATATTAACTATGTTTACACTAAGTCACGTAACAGAAAGAAATCACGTTTTCCGTAACTAAAGTAATGAATTTTTTAACACCTAAAACGTTTTGCTGCTAACATCATTACATTGTAACTACAGCCACAATAGATCACAGCATAGAATGAGATAACGTATAACGGTTGTACAATAATTTTTTTTCCAACATCATTACAAAAACAATTAAAATATTAACAATGGTATAATAATAAACACTGAACACAACTCTTACATAACATTATACGTTATGAAACTCTACGTTAAGCTATAGCATACACTTGACGTACTATGTACATGTAGACACGTAGCTGGGGATTCTATATTTTCAGTGTTAGTAAGTCGTGAGCTCTAAACAGATGATATTCCTCATGCTGTATGAGTTTTTCTACATGTATTTATTTAGTTTAGTTTCATATTTAGTGACTTTATTGCATCTTTTGAGCTTATCTCGTAGGAGGTTGAAGATTATAATACACTGATGACACCAACATATTTGACCATATTTAGTAGATAGTATGTTAATGCATAAGACCTGGTTCTTGAAATATTAGACTAAAAGTTATATATTTATGTTGCGAAATCTTGTAAATCGGGTGATATACATTACTAAACATAACAGTATTCAACATTATAACTAACGTTACACTACTTAGTACTTAATTCGTACAAAGTTTGAACATGCATAGGAAAATGATCCTCAGCTATGTCATATGATAAAAAAAAGTTCAAAAGACAACCATTTTTAAAACTGAGTACGGTATGATCAAAAGAAAAGAAAAATACTGAAGTTGTTGTAGTGTGTACTACATATGTATCAAGTCCGATTGAATATTGAAAAAATTGTCCTTCAATTATTTTGTGGGTACAAACAAACTTCAAACGGTTACCATTTTGAAATTATTAACACGAATAAAAGAAAATATATAAAAATCAAGTCACTTTCCTAGTAGTATTATATGCAGATTAGGTTTAGTGAAATTCGATGAAGTATTATTTTGAATATCATACTAAACATTCGGGATGTCCCGAGTTCTATTCCAGAGTGCGGCCATCCAAATTTCGATTTCCCACGTCGGATTCCCGAAATTACTTCACGCGAAATCTCGAATGGTTCCTTAACAAAGGAAATGGCTGACTCCTCTCTCAGTTCCTGTCATTGTACTTAGTTATTACCGTCTCTAATCACCTCGCTGTCGACGAGACGTAAAGTCTAATAAAAATAAAAGTCGACGGTTTCGGTGTAGACTCCTGCAGGTGATTTATTTCCAACGGTTGGTACCAATGTGAATAATGAACGTCGAGACGGCAACTGTATTAAATTACCAACCTGTCGCTATTACGTATGCTGCTCGGCAGGAAAACACGTACAACTTAATATTGATGTAGGTCGTTCGGGATGAAGTGAGCACTAAAAATATAACCATTGAAAACTATCTATAGTCGTTTCTGCATATAATTGAACATTAACTATAGTTTCCTTAATGCGTGTATGGTTGGCAGCGAAATTACGCAATAAAGAGACGCGTATTTTCCTATTTAAATACCACAATTTAAAAATAAAATCAACTGAAATCGACATAATTGAATTTTACATAATTTACAAACTTTTTTTAAAAACTGTATCAATACATACTGACTGCACAATTTATCTTACACGAACACACATTAAGTGATGTGTCCAGAGATGTCAGACTCATGTCCTGTCGTTAGACGTTACAAAGATACAACAAGACTGAAAATAGAACTTTATCAAAGCTTTTTTTGAGTGCTCACTTTAATCCGAACTGTATATTAACTTATTGTCAGTCAAATCATATGTATATATATATATAATTACGTACAGTACAATCTAGAAGCAATTCTTGTAAATTTACCACACCGATGTAAAACAGTGTTGATAAAGTGAGCATAAATTGTTTTCCATACATCAATTTTAGCGTTTATTAAATTTTTTTTGTTAGAAAACATTCAAATGTAGATTTATGTCACCAGAATTTTATGGTTAACCCAATCAACACTTGCTTTGTTTACAAGCAGGAGTACGGTTAGCGTTCCGTAACATATCTGGTTGAAAAACTACCTGTACTGTTTAGGAAGTTTTTTACAGTGTAAGTGTAATTTTTATACGATGAACTAGCCATGCGTATACATGCCCACGATTACAGTATATTTTGAAGTATCCAGTTTCAGTATCTCACGCTTTCACGCTATACCTACAATCCAGCGATAAATATTAATAAACGGTAACCACACAGATATACATCTATTAGTAAAACAATTTAAATAATTACGATATTCCAGAGCTGAAATGATAGCAATATTCTGTGGTTTAACGTACACCGTGTGAAGAGAGCTTGACATATGACTACGATGTACAGCCTTGTTACTAACTTTAGAAGTTAGATCTCGCGTACAATTTATTACTCGCTTTAAGGCCTTGTTACGGAGTTTTGGAGTGATTTCGAAAATATTTTCTTTTATTTCTACCTAATACTCATATCAAAATTTCTCTGCACAGTTTTGACACTTATATGATTTAATTTTTGTAGAATTATACTGAACGGTTTTTTAGATTTCATTACCCAAAGTACCACGTTTTTCGTCGTGAAAATAAGAAAAAATAAAGGAAATTATTAATTTTTTTTCTGGCGAATAGTACATTATTTTAAGAAACGTGTCCACAGTATTATGCATCGTGTGATTGCACATTGACTCAAATCTTTTCAAAACTTTTGGTTAAAAAAAAAAATTTGATTTATTGGCACCAGTCTGAAAAAACTCGGGAACAAGCCCTTAATGGGGCGGTTCACATCAGATTTCAAAGTCTTTTATTATTTTTATATTTGTACCAGATATTATTTTCTTATTTTAGACATAAATTGTTATTAAATCTTCCTCTTTGGAAATGTCTGTATCTCTTATAGTTCTTGCGTAATGAGTCGTAAACATCAAAATTTGCACTTTACAGTTTATGCACGCCACTAAAACCAACTGACATACCAAATCGAAAAAATTCACAGTGTATAACAATGTCGTAGGCTATGATTTGACACATATAAAAACAGTATATAAATAGTTTTATATTTTTTAAAAAATTGTTGACATTTTTAAATTTTCATTTCAAAATTCAGCATTTTTTTAATAAATACAAAACTATTTTATTTTTTTTTGTTTTATATATGTAAAATCATAGCCTACAACATTGTTATACATTGTGAATTTTTTCGGTTTGGTATGTCAGTTGATTTTAGTGACGTGAATAAAACCGTAAAGTGCAAATTTTGACGTTTACGACTCATTACGCAAAAACTATAGGAGATACAAAAATTTCCTAAGAGAAAGATTTAATCACAATTTTTGTCTAAAATAAGAAAAAAATATCAGGTACAAATATAGAAATAAATAAAGACGTTGAAAACTGAGGTGAATTGAGTCCTTAATCAGCAGCTTCACACAAGTGTTAAAAGTACTGCAGTAAACAAAAAAAATGTTACGCATTTAACATAAACTACGTAACAAACATATTTCATAGCTTAGTTATTTATTGTTCGTATTCATGATACAAGCGATTTCGTTGGCAGAGTTTCAATTTAATGTGATGGTATTTCTGAAACATAAACGTTTTCAAAAGCCTAAAATTGTGCATAAATTCATGTTAACGGATATTAATGACAATTTTATAAACTCTTTGAAAAAAAAATGTCGCACTAAAATTTTTAAGTACCCTGATCTGCTCCGTTTTGCAACCCCCTCCATTTTCCTCAAATATTTTTCTTGCAGAAACCTCTGCGTGCGCACGAGCCAAAGTTTAATTTTTTCTGTACTTTTTTTTCTTTAGGCACATCGTTAAACCCGTCTACCTTTTTTTGCCCCTTCATAAAGTGCATTTTATTTCGGGATAAAGATTGCCTTTGTTACTCTCTGGTGCATGAACTGTCACAATGCAAAAGTCAAGTCGATCCATTGCTCCGCTGCTTCGTGAGAGGACAAACCAACAAACATGCTTTATTATTTATAATATCAATACTATATTTACGTATGTGACCTTGAACAGCCCAGGTAGAGGGGTAAGATTGGGACGGAAATTCGTCAGAGAATGTATTACGGGATCATGCCTGCGTTCACGTGAAAATAATTCGGACAACAATGAAAAACCGTAAGATGTATGAGGTGTTTGAATGTTTGTTGCAATGGGACTTGATAATAAGAATGTATGGATTTATGAAAACACACGAATGCTTATGATTTTTATTCTGAAACCTGTGAAAACATTAAATATGGAACCCACGGAAAGAACAAGACATATTTTCGTTATCATTATTTTATTATTATTATTATTCAACAAGCACACCAGGTCTTTCCTTTACGGTCAACTGTCTTGTTGTCTTCGTTGGTTGCAGATTTAATATTTTCACTGGTTTCAGAAACCAATCATCAGCAAGGATGTATGTTCACAAATCCATATACGCAAGTTGTATGTCCGCACCTGTCATCAAACCCGGGCTCTCACGTGTCAGGCTAATGTTTGTTTAACCACTACTACATCTGCCAATAATAATTATGAATAATTAGATAGACTGAAAAGCAGCTGTGCGCTGATTAAACACTTTCTCACTACGAGTTGCGGTCACCCAGGACTCAGAACTCATCACTTGAGATGTGTTCGGCGTCTGTGACGGTTACTCCAGCTTCGAACAAGTTCATTTCGCATTCGCTTCTAGTCCAAACTAAACTAGTTTGGTACGTAGTTTCAAATTACATCATCTGTGCTGCTGTGCTATTGGCTGCTTCGAGGTGAACTAGCTATGTAACAAATATGGCTAGTTTACTGCGTGACCTTTTGCGCTTGTTAAACTGAAATAGTGTTCCGTGTTTGAACTGTTTGCATTCGTTAAGCAAGCGTGCCAAATTGTTTGTTAATCGCAGTAAAGTAAAAACAATTTTTTTAATCCACAATGTCGATGTGATAAGATTAAACCCGTCATTGATTAAATTCTTACTGTTTCATATTTGATCAAACATGACTGCAAAATGCTCAAACAAACGTTTCACGTGACTGCGGACTGTTAAGGCTACTCTGCACCGAAAAATCCGTTTATTTTATAATTTAATGAAACACTGTCCAAAGGTTTCGCATTGCATTAATAGTAATTTTCCACAAACAAAATATTTTTTGGCACCATAGTTTTCATAAAGGCGCATGTCGAAGTAGTAATTTAACTATTTTCGCTACTTCTTCAAAAAACACTACTTAAAATATATGAATGAAATAATTTAGAGTGAAATTAAATTTATTAAGTTACAGGATGACATCTTCGTAATTTCCGAAAAAAAAATAGTTTGCCTAGAAAATTTCTTGAATAACTTGAGTGCCTGTATTTTTTTTTTTTTTATTTTTTTTTTTTTTTCGTGAAAGAGCAAAGGTGTCATTCAGTAGCTCAATACATTAAATTTCACATTAAATTATTTCATCGGTTTCGTTTGAATAGTTTTTACTTTGGGTCTGTAGTGAAAGTAGTCTAACCGTTTTTTTTGACATGCGTTTGTACGAAAACTATGGAATCGAAAAATATTCTGTTAGTGGAAAATTACAAGTAATGCATTGAGTAAGAATTGAACAGTGATTGCAAAAGCAGTTACAACATTTAGATTTTTACGATGCAGAGCACATTGATTATAATTTGTCAAGAATAATACCTCTATTTCTTTTAAACTGCTTTTCATGTTTTTTATATCATCGGCCCTCTTCAAAGAAGGGAATTGGATAGACGTTTCTAACATGCCTCCTCGGTGGGTTATTTGAAAACATAACCTTCTGGAAACAGTACGTTGTCGTACGATCAATAAGAGAAGAGTTCATGTTTATTTCAACGGTATTTTCTTTAAAAAAAAAGGGAACGTGACATGAAAGAGGTTACCAGTTGTCGTGACGAGTTGACGTCACAGTTGGCGCAATCAATATCTCGTTAAATATTCACTCTTAGAGCGGCATTGATTAAAGGCGGCGGTCTGTGGATTACATGATGTGAGTTCTGTCCTAACAACAAGGCAATGCTGGATTGACGTTACCCAGCATGCAAGACGCCCTTCTTCTGAGAATCGAGCACGATTAAAGTGAAACGTCGATCATTAGCGAAAACATTTGCACACAGTTGAAAGTAGCCGTACTCCAGGCTAATTTGATCAGATTATACTTATCGTTTCCAAGCTTTCATTCACGTCTGTGCAATAATACATTCTGCCAATAATCAAGAAGCAGACCTGCCGATGTGCACAGGAGACACTGAAACAAAGTGGGGCAAAAATCTTTTCGCGAAAACTACCCGGCCGTAGATATTTTAACTGTCGCGAGCCTTGGGATTCTACCGGCAAATCACAGACGTGAGGTGTTGCAGGAACGTTATTGTAATTGGCTCAGTCAAATGAGATACGGCTCTTCACACAGACACGCTGCCAATAACCATGAAGAAGAATTGCAGACGTGTACGCAGGGCACTGAAACAAACTAGGGCAAAATTCTTTTCGCAAAAAAAAAACTGGGTTCCTAACAATAAAAAAAATGTTATTAACAAAAGAGGTGATGCAGCGTCTTAAAATATCTTAAATGTACGGGTGGCGGTTCCAACTTGCTGGCAACAACACTACATGAGCCGCGACAGATCACGAGAAATAGAACATTATCCGCAAGGGGATCAGTGATCGTTAGAGACGGGAACAATTCGCGGTTTCATTGACCCGTAGGCACTGCATGAATACCTGATTACTTAGTAGGCAGCTGTCATTGGTTGTTCGCTGACACAGTGGGGGCTATGTCAGTTCTACGACCTCGTCAGTTGACAGAACTTTTCCTCTCCCCACCACGCTGGAGGTTATGCGGGGCGGTGACAAATGTTGGATGCTATGGTCAATAGGGTTTCGGCTTTATGTCTGGTTTACGAACTCTTCACGTCTCGTGGTAGCCAATGGGAGGAACGATACATAAGCACCAGTAGACGGTGCATGTGGTTTATGGACAGGATAAAGGGAGGCCAACAGCGGTGTGTATGGTTTTGTAGAGGGTAAGAAGTTGACAGCAGTTGACAGAACATGTTTAAAGGAGTAGTGCAGAGTGGTTGGTGCTGGAGGGGGCAAGGGGAAGAGTAGGGGAAACGTTCGGTGAAATGACGAGGTCGTAGAAGAGACCTTTTACAGACACAATAATATAACATGATTGGACCTGCATTTAGTTACTTCTTTACTTTTGCCTCAGCGCTCTCCAGGAGCTATCAAAAAGGTCAAGAACCAATTGTCAAAGTGACACAAACTACAGATGTCTGAAATCTAGCTCGTGCACAAACGAAAACGCGAATTTTTCAGGTCCCTAGTGCTCGTGCTGTCATTGGTAGTCAAATGATTTATAGGCGAGTCATGATTAAGAGAGACTTTTGAATAATATCTTGTCCAGACTATTAATTAAAAATAATGTTTCCTTTGACCCCAGACGTAACCTTCCAGTGTGGTAAAATCTCTCTCTCTCTCTCTCTCTCCCTCTCTCTCTCTCTCCCTCTCTCTCTCTCTCTCTCTCTCTCTCTATATATATATATATATATATATATATATATATATATACGCATACATACACACACACACACACCCGCATACACTCCGGTCGTTACTTAATGTGCTTTGTATTAGTAAAATTGGTAAGAAACTATATGTATAGCAGGTAAAGTAACTAGGTCTTTAAATGTACTCACTTAATCTCTAACCACCTATAAAAAGTTTTAATTAACTTGCATTTTTGCCTGACTGTCCGATTTTTTTAAAACTAGCTAGCTAAATTCCCGATAAGCTGGAGGTTTGAAGTTTTAAACATAGGTTAGAACTCGATCACAATGAAATATAAGAAGCTTAAAGTACTAAATAATTGTTTAAAAAAATTAGTTTACCGGGTTAAACTAACTTCCCGTTAAGCTAAAGTCTTGAAACGTTAAACATATACTTGTAAGATTTAAAACAAAAAACGTGTGGTGCGTGCAATATATAACTGAAGCATGAATAGTTCACCAAAGCCACTAACAATGTTATTGCATTGCAAATGATATGAAGTGTTGTGCGAGACTTCTCAAGTATGGCTACATTCCACTCTGTTTACTTTTATCCGCCCCATGGTTTATTATAATGATTTTCAAATGAGAAATTATTTTATACTTTTAATTTGTTTTAATAATGTTGCATATTAATTTTTTTAATTTGAATAGTTTCTGTATCGTTATACGGCATATATCCCACCAGCGAGCTTGCAACGAACATCGACGTATCGATAAATAAACTTTTTAATTAATTGGATTTAAGTTTTGAAAATTACGCAATAAACCGTATTAGAAAATATTTTAGCAAAAATTTCACAAACAATTTTATGTTAAAAATTTTTTTTTGTGAAATGATGATTATATTTTTTTTTGGTATCGGTGAAAACATTCACGTAAATAATGCACTGTACAAATGAATATTCAGCTTAGGAAACAGTTCTGCTGTATTACGTTTTTCATGTTTCTGTGCTGTACGTATGGCATTACCAAAGATATGTGGAAAGAATTAGCTAAATTATACGACTGATTAAATGACCTAGTAGTACCTTCTAATTCATGCAGTACGCGGAAACGATATTAAATTTTGAGTTCAATCTTTCATAGAATTATTTCATCAGTCCAAGCATAGTGAGCGTTTACCAAGTTTGTGATTAAGTAACATTTAAATATTATTACCTCTGTAAGTTAGCTGCATAACCCTGTGCGTTGGTGGTGTAATGGTGAGCATAGTTGCCTTACAAGCAGTTGATTCGGGTTCGATTCCCGGCCAACGCAAATTTTTTTTCTACTTTGCTCCGTATTTTTTAAATGTAACGTAATGAAATAAATGTGGTTGTTTTGATGAAAAATCAGAGAATTTCTTAGTTAATGTAGTTTACGAGTGTTTAGTATGCTACATTCGTGCAATAATTTTTGTTGCATATGCGATTATCTGGAATATTTTATTTATCCTAACCCTCACTTAAGGCAAGTCTTAACGTCAAAAAAGAAAATAGATTTGGGAATTGATTTTGCGAACATTAACAGCACGCCACAGTTGACATACGCATACATGACTGATACGCACTTGGTGTATGAAGAGGCAAGAGGAAATGTAGCAGGAGCAGTCCGCATTTACCAAGAGCGCTATCGTAAGGGACGTATACCAGACAGAAGGGCGATCATATTTATTGACGTCGGTAATATGTAACACGCCGTTGCAGCAAATTGTCTCTCACAGAAAAACCAAAGAATACAAACAGGCAAGTCAACAAAAAGGTTATTGTTTGCAAATCATAAACGAGGAAAATATATGAAATTCTGAAAGGAATTTCGTCAGAGCGTTACAAACAACAAACCAAGAAATTAAATCGCTAATAATGAGCACCCACGTGCAGACAACCAACCAAGAAAAATAAATAACTCAAATTTTCAACAAAAGGAATTCCATCAGTAAATGGCGAGAAAACGAAACAACAGACAAATGTAATTACAACAAGTAATAAAAATCCAAAGACACGACAATATAGTCCCCATAGCGAGAGTCGTTAAACATAACATAAGATATGGTACTCGAGTAATATCCACTGCATACAATGTACGAGGTCATGACTTCGTCGACGCCTGAAACACAAGCAGCAAACTATTTGTAGAGACAATTAAAAGCAAAATTTTAAGGGTACTGTCACCCCTTACATAACAATATTCCTAAGTGAAAAAGTCGTTAAAAAAAGGGGAGGGGGAGTGTTAGCCAATTTTAGTGTAGTTTCAGTTTTTGAGCCATATCATTTACTCAAGTTATATTATCAAAAATTTCTCTTCGATAAAGCATAGGACATGTTGTTGGTAAACTTCTTAACATAAATAACAATAGAATATTTGGTTAATTTGCCCTGCAGAATCATTACAAAATAATTATAGGTTAACTTTCAATAATTCTCTTGCAATGATTCTGCATGGAAAATTATGAGATACTCCATTATTATTTATGTCAAGCAGTTAACCGAGTATATATCATATGCTTTGTTGAAGACAAAATTTTGACAACACGATTTGAATAAATGTTACGGCTCAAAAACTGAATATACAATAACATTGTGTAACACTCCTCCTTAAGATAGCCGCCTACCCAGGCTGGCGAGCGAAGCGCAGTGCTTCAATAATTACTTTGCGCATGTGTGATGTCTGCTTAGGAATAGCATTCACAGTACATTACACGCGTGGACTCCTGTTTCAGGTTCAGCAATACTCATTAAGGGGATGGAGCGCCTAAGCAGAGAATTTTCACAATTTTCGACATAACTTTTCCCTAGCTTATTATAGAAAATCAAGATTCGATAATCCGTAGATTACACTTTTGTACACCTTACTTTATTGCATAGTCACAGACTTCCTTATATTTTGAGTACTGATGGCAGAAAGGAAAATTGTCTTTTTTTTTCCTATCGGCCATCACTGCTAAAAAAAAAAGGCAGTCTGTTACTATGTAGTAATGTAATACGGTGTACGAAAGTATCGTTTCCGGATTGTTGGACCTTGATTTTCGATAATAAGCGAGGGGAAAAAGTTATGTCGAAAATTGAGAAAATTCACTGCTTTGGCAAATTTTTTGGGCCGAAAATGGGTGTTATTGCGGTCCT
Source organism: Medauroidea extradentata (assembly GCA_003012365.1). NCBI lineage: Eukaryota > Metazoa > Arthropoda > Insecta > Phasmatodea > Phasmatidae > Medauroidea > Medauroidea extradentata. Next base: position 21,942 of record PNEQ01057971.1, on the reverse strand, counting down.
GTTCAGGTACCAAAATCTTGACGCAGATTTTTTTAAAAAGGCATAGGCGTGTGCAATTCACCTTTAGCTTTAATACGACCTCAGAAAGTCTCACGAAAGCGAGTTGCCGACGAGAAGATTGCACGCTATTGGTCTGTGACTTGCGCCTAGAGGCTAGAATGTGACGTGGTGCGTGTGTTGTCTCGTCCTTACTGATTCCGCACTTCTAGGTCTCGAACGTGCAGCTTGTATGCTGCTAGTTTCGCTGTTATCGCTAAGGGACCACATACAGTACGAAGCTATAGTAAAATTAATTTTAAATAGGCTTGGAAATGACACAAGTAATTTTACTTAACTTTAAAGTGAAAGGAAACCAGTTTTGCATTTTAAATTACCAACTAAATGTAACTTAAAATTCAGGAAAGCTCTGTGGTTGGTCAGTTTACATACATTACCGATACCAGCGCTCAAGTGGCAGTAATTTTCCCTGTGACAAACTTTTAACATTGATCTTTGTAAATTGTAGTAGAATTAACATACCTTTTCGCTACCCGTAACAGAAAATGCTCGGAACCAGAACCGATTCGTTGTTAGGAGTAGTTCGTAACGACTGCTTCTCAAACTCTTGTGCATCTTGTGTTATTTATTTGTAATACACAGGATACCCCTAAAACGGTTCCAATAATTACAGAGAGTGTACTATGCATCAAAAGAAGACATATAGGTCCCATGCCCATTGGTAGTAAACATAATATCTACCAAGTTATGCAGCCTCCATACGTGATGTGGATACACTAAGAGAGCGTGTGTATCATGTCTGCGACGCAATCCGACAATAACCAGGGATGTTCCAGAGAATGCTTGAATCCATGTGACGTCGTGTGGAGGGCTGCATTGCAATGTACGACGGTCACATCGAGCACCTGTTGTGACGAGTAGTTCAGTGTGGTGTTCATGGACAGTAGGTAGATATTAAAATTTTGAAAATAAAAAAAATTAAAAATAAATAAAAATATATAAATTCGTAAAACAATATATAAATTTGTGGAACTTAGATCTGTTTTATCAATTGAATTTATAAGACTGGTTTATGTAGCCATGATTAAATCTGTTATGCTGTACCTTATATTCGTATGGGGATATATGAGCAAAACGGCAATCAAGCCACTAATTTTAATACAAAAAGTTATTTTACGAAACTGTGTTTAGAAAGACTTTTAACCATCCATCAAAAGAACTTTTCAGTCGTTTGAGAGTATTCAATACAGAAAATTGTGTATGAGAACCATATTAGTCAATTTCTTGAACAAAAAGTTACCAGTACAGTATTTATCTAATATATATCCTACTAGATATAATTTAAACCAAAATTTACAAATTCCCCTAGTCACAAAACAATTACTCAAAGATCATCCACAATCTTGCTTTCAAAAATTGTAGCAATTCTTCCGGAAAATATAAAAAATAAAAATATAAACAAAAAAATTATATTGATCGATGGTTAAATAACTGATGATGAGTTGTCTTTGATCTTTTTAGTAGTAGTTTTACTGTAGTTAATTATTTTCACATTCTTTATATTTCAAATTGTTAAATACAATCTGTATCCATCAAAAACTAATTTTTTTTTTGTATTCATGCAGCATTCAATTTCTGTTCTCAAATTAATTTATACCAGATGACAAGTTTTCTTACATAAAAAACCGCAGCTATAGAAAATAATTTGTCTAGTAGCACTCACACACAAGCTTTGCTTATGTGAGTGTGATATCTTCCATTATATAAAAAGTATTTATGTAAAGTGCTGTAATCGATATACGGAAATAAATTATTATTATAAACAATTATTATTATATAAAAAATATTATAATATTATTAAGTTTACGACTTATGTGTACAGGTCCGATATGTCTTCTTTTGATGCATACTACAACCCCTGTAATTACTGGAACATTTTTACGGGACATTCTGTATATCCATAACATCCACAGCCAATCTCTCATGGGAGTTTGAAGCGTGTTAATGTTTTGATTCCCACTTTTTAGTTAGAGAATTATGACTTTGGATCTGAGATATATAATCTTAGCCTGCGAAGTTTTTCTTAAGGATGCCGCCAGCCACGCGCTTCATCTGCGAAACTATTCTGTGTGTCCATTACGTCAATGCACGAAAAAAATAACACATTTCGGACGAACACTGAATGTCACTGTTAAAACATAATCTATATATATATATATATATATATATATATATATATATATATATAAATGAAAGCTGACTGATTGACTGACTGACTGACATTTAAAACTGCAGCCCAAACCACTGGACCTAGAAACGTGAAATTTTTTGTGGGGTTTCCCCTGAGGTCGTAGGCGAGCACTAAGAAGGAATTTTTCGAAATTCGACCTCTAAGGGGGTGAAAAAGGGTGAAATGTGTTTCCGAAGAAACGTCGATAGAGCTCGAACCCGACGGCCAATCGTCGTGATTTTTACTTTAATAGGACACTCGTAAAAATGAATATTAGCCATTTTAAGGATTTTTCGAAGTTCAACATTTAAGGGGGTGAAAAGACCTTAAATGTGTTTCCAATCAACTATCGATATCTATCGAACCCTTCGGGATAGAGAGTTGATATTAACTTCAAAATATTGCTTACGTAAATACCCAAAAAGTAGTTTTAGGTTTTTTTTTTAATTCGACCCCCAGACAGTAAAAAGGGGCAAAATGTGTTTTTTATGAATCGTCTATATCTTTGAAACACAATTGGCTATCGTCGTGATTTAAACTTTAATTGGTTACTTTTACAAATGTCTATGAAAGGCCTCAAAGATGTTTCGAAATTATTTATTTAAAGGAGTGAAAATACGTGAAATGTGTTTTCGATTATCCTTCCATATCTATCGAATCAATCGAGATATCGAAGTGCTCTTTGCTTTAAATTGGTGTTTTCGTAAATATCCCAAGTACCATTTAAAAATATATTTTCTGAATTCGGCCATAAACTGGTTAAAAAAGGGGTAATGTGAGTTTTCGACTCACATTCGATATATATCGATCCCATAACTTTTTATACAGCGACGTGATTTTTGTTTAGGATTGATGCTTACTCAAATACCTAAAAAGTGATTTCAGGAATTTTCGAAATTCGCCACCTAAGGACGTGAAAAGGGGTGAAAAGGGGTGAAAAGTGGTGAAAAGCGTTTTCAATTAATCGTCGATATATCTTGAACCCAACGTGCTAATGTTGTGTTTTTTACGTCCACGAGATACCAAAAAAAGTATTCTAAAACGTGACTCAAGGGTTTTTCGAAATTTACTCTCTTAGGTGGTGAAAAGACCTTGAATGAGTTTTAGATAAATCCTCGATATCTATCGAACCCGTCGAGATATACAATTAATTTTTGCTTCAGGATGATGATTATAGAAATTATCGCCAAACGGTTTTCAGATTTTTCAAAATTCGATTTCTCAATACTGTGCAGGGGTGATATGTGTTTTTTTAGTGAATGATTTATTTTGATTCGACTGAACGGGCTAGCGATGTGATTTACACTTCAGTTGGATACTTATACAAATGTCTAAGATGTAAATTTAAAATATTTCGAAATTGACTCCCAAAAGGGTGAAAAAACACAACATTTGTTTTCCATCAACCCACGATATTTATCTAACCAGTAGCGATATTGAGGTGTTATTCGCGTCAGAGTGATGCTTACGTAAATATTTAAAAAAAAAAATGTATGTTTTTTTTCTTTGTAAGAAACGTGATTATTATGAACAAAACTAAGTTAGTCAATATTCAAGACAGACGATCCGAAAAGCAGGAACGAGCAGCGAGAAACAACCTATACAGGAGTTTCACTCTACAGTAACCTTTCGAGACGTGGTGTTGTACAACCTCTATGAGCCCAGGACACAGATATTTTATTTATTTTGTAATAAAATTTTATTTTCATGAATTATTTCGACGTTACGTGACGCAGTTGTTTGTGACTCAGGTCTAAATTCCGACAGGTTCTGGGTTCGAATTCCGTTAAAAGCTACGTGCGAACGTTCAATTTTGACACACAATAACTACAAGGCAGATCGAATTAGTGCAACTTACATGTAGTCGTTTAAAAGGGGTAAAATTTCAGTTCGCTTTACACTTAGGTTCCTCTACAACATCAGTTGACATATCGTCGGTATACTGCCATAAGTGATTAAGTCATTAATGTTATTTTGTTTAAAAACACTATTAAATTGTAGATATTAACAAAAATGTGGTACGTTTCTATACTGTGACGCAACAGTACGAAATGACGAATATACTTAAAACTTGGGTAATTGTTCGTGAACAATATATACATATTCCTAGCATTTTTTATAATTTTATCTCATTTTGTCTGGGTCACTTTTGGCAGTAAAACGACGATATATCATCTCACTAATATTAAGTTTGCTGTACCAAATACGTTTCCGTGAAACCTTTACCCACTGAAACTTTATAATGGCAATAAAGTTCCAGTGAATATGTTGAAAATATGTAATTGAGGGCACCGTCACCAATGGATGTATACAGGGTAAATAAGATGTTTTTCATTCGATTCACCTCTTACCTTAGGTGTCTGTAACTACCCCACAGCGTCAAATTGGCAGGGTTATAAATAAGGTCCAGGCGAAGTCGCCGTTAATGTCAGGGACAAATTTAAGACTGCCTTTCGCGTGGACAGCTATAGCTACTTGTTTTCTACCTAAAACATCAATTAAAGAACATAATACATTAATTTACCATAAAAATTACCAGTCTGATGTGTACTTTTGAGGTTAAAGCAGTATGGCGGCTGACTAATTTGGTAGCTACCTCTCCCCCTCTTGGCTTGACACCCCTCACCGTCATTCAGACCTTAAGCTACCCCCGTGTTTCCCGGGGGTTAGGCGTTACGCGCGGAAAGACACGAATTGGCTGAAAATAGAAATTTAGCAGGTATTTCTTGAGTGCTCACTTTGTCCTGAACAGACTTTACAAAATTTTCACCAATGGTTACCAACAATGCAATTAAATGGTTACCACTTAAATTCGTATACTAAAATGAATCGGCGGGAATTTTTGTATACTATTTCAGCGCTAGGCTCGTTTTAGCGATGTGGCGCTTGATGAACGCTTCAATGTCACCCTTATAGCTCCCTCGCTTCTATTCCTGTATTGCGTAATCCTCCGGGCTGTGTGCAGGGTTTCGGTTGATGGACGTTTATTTGAAAACCGCTCCAAATGCGTAAACGATGTCTGCTTAGGAATAGTCTCTGAAAAACGCTACACTCATTTTGTGTGTAGATTTCTAGTTGTCTAATAATCTGAAAGACTTAATTACTCACGGCTAAAACTGTCAAAAGTGGATGCTTTGCGGTACTCTTTAGGTACAAATATCTTGGTACAGAACTTAAAAAATGGTGCAGGTGTGTGCATGAAACGTTTATCATTAATGTTTCTTCATAAAATAATGACATTACCGCTGAATGTCTCATGGAGAGGCAGACGATTAATCGGCCAGATGACTGCATGCCAGTTCAGGGTCTTGCACATAGTTGCTATGATGAAGCGTGATATACGTGTCTGGTTCGCCCTTATCGCTTCCGCATTTCTAAGCTCTGGTCGTGCAAAACACGCCCACCTAGGTGGTCCCCTTAAGGCCGTGATCTTTCTTTTTTTTTTTTTTTCACACAATAGCAAATAACTCAAATATTTCTTTTATCCAAATACTTATAAAAATTGAGACTGTGTGCAGTTATGCGGTTACAAAATTCCACCAGAGCGTTTTTTAAATAATGTACCGATTGCTAGTAAAAAAAATATTTTTCTTCATTTTGACATCTTTGACAACAAATTATGTAATATTTAAGGGGGAACAATCTCAAAATCCGTTTGTTGCATGGCAACAGAAAAATTCAGATACAAACGATGACATATGAGTGTTAAAACTGTAGGAATGAATTTTTTATGTATATATTAATTTGCGTAAAAAATATATTTTTTCGAAACCACTGAAAAACTGAGGAGCGATGTCTTATCGTCCTACATTTAGAATGGTTCGGCGGGAAAATTGCACTCTTGTTTAGTGCTTGGTGCATTGCGGCGATGCGGCATTTGATGCGCGCGTCAAAGTCTGCCCTATAACTCTTCCACTCCTGAGCCTCTAACGCTCAAATATGTATTCAAGTTTCAAGCAGGCAGCGGTCTTAATGTGGTGTTATCTAGTGTGTGTTAGTTGATACAATTCTGGCAATAAGATAAATGTTGTACTTGTTTGTAGATCTGTATTATTTCCCACGTACAAACTTATGGACCTATCTTCAAAATGAAAACGAAATTACGTGTACTTCGCAGGACCTAAACTCTCACGAAGAATATGTACAGACAGCACTAACAATTGTCATTGCATGATAAAATATTTAACCTGAAATGAAAGTAAGCAATTTCAATATATCTTTTTTATTTTCTTGCCAATGAATTACTACGGAGACGAGAGAACATTATTTTCCATTACTTTGTATATTTTCCGCTTCTTAATCCAACTTCGTGTAGTAACGTCGTGGTGGTATTAGAAAATAAATGCATGTCGTAAAATAATTTGGGCTGACAGGTATCTCTGCAAGTTACAGTTCTGAGGAAGACCCATGTACAACGCAAAGGCGAATGTACTTCTTGCTAATTCAAACCAACCCATGATAATGATGCCTGTGAAAGTTGCAAACTAGATGGGCGTCTCCCGTGCCTTAATCAGAAGCCGTGAAACGTTTCAAGGCAGCAAGCAATTAGATGCAAGTAAAAACATCAGTAAGCCTGTGAGTATATTCCACCGAAGATATTTCCAGTCCTGGGATGGCTGTGAGATCCCATTAAACCCAATGCCTTTCACCTCAGTTCCGTTCAAAGCTTCGCCCTCTCGTCGACTCGAGCAGTTCCTTCTTGCACGATCATCTCGTGTAGAGATCAGCACTCTAGCGAGACACGTGGGTTTACATCGCAAGACTCGGAACAACCCGCCTCAAAAGACGATATCAAACTCTGAAAACATAAGTAGACAAGGACTTCATTGGCATAGCTGGCATCTGCCAGGTTCTTACAACAAAACACTGCAATCCACAATGTTTACAAGAACACATTACTGGATCAATAACCTGACGCAATCGTTGTTGGGAGAATCTGTTAAATCGACCACATGACATGAAAGTATACACAGAGGTATATAATTACCTTAGTTCGGATGAAGTCAACGAACAACAGAGCATTACTATTTAACGTCCTGCTTACAGTTTTGGGACAGGAAACTTGAGTAGCAATTTTCTTCTTCATTCCTACACAGAAATAACTCAGAAATAAAATTTATCTTCTGACTTACACTTTATTTTTAAATGCAAAAGAAATGTGGTTGGAAGATTAGAAAGGGAATTGTTTTTCCCTTACAGAAATAATACGTTTTTAATCGCCGAAGAAATAATTACCGATGAGAAGAAAGTACGCTAGTTAAATTCTATTTAAAATTTATTTTGGAGGTTTTTGTGTAACTAGAACTTAGTTAATGAAACATTAATTAAGTCTCAGTATTTTCTTTATAGCTAAAGGTGGTAATTTCCAGAGTTTTTCAGCGACGTATTCTTGTACAAATTACTGTTTAGTTTTTTAAAAAAAAGAAAAATATGCACATTTTTATTTAAAATAAAAAAAGCAACTGGAGTTATCCGCCGGCAGTTTGTTCTTGTCAGATGTGGAGGGATTATGTCTGGAACTTGAAACACACTCTTACCCCGCCCGCTCCTCTCTTCCCCCACCCCCTGCTTCTCCAGCGATGCTTTAAGGACACTTTTTCTTCGTCCATTAGACGCACTAGTGATCTGTATTCACCGCGCATTCATGCCATCACTCCGCCACTTTACATCCCTCGCGAAGAGCCTTTCAAAAAAGCGTAAAACGTAACTACAAAAAAACTTTCCTTTTTTTTACCACCTCCCCACGTTGGCAGCGTTTCTCTCTCGCTTCAGCCCTTTTACACCCTCGGGGAGGGCTTAAAAAGTAACTGTCTATTGAAAACACTTAGCCGAGTCTCGCGAGCCTGCGACTGTGAACAACCCCTGGCGCAGGGGTGTGCATCTGTCGCGCAAGACTGCGTCGACCAGCTACAACAGGTAACTTACCAATTAAGTAATTAGCAGAAGGGGATCAACATACAAAGTAGCTTAATCAGCTATTTAAGAGCCAACGTAAGTCAGTTTTCTACCAAACGGAATTGTGGGTGTTACTGTTTTGTACACAGGTAAATACACGTATTTTTAAACTATTTGCGAGTGTAGCAATGCACTGAACCAAGAGTTCATTTTTTGAGAAACACCATATTTCATTGACTGCCTCTGTAAAAAATTATAATACTCACAATTCATTTTGGTGGAAAACTGACTTATTTTCTTTCTCAAATGTCTGATTAATTTAATGTTGAAATAATCATACCAAGTAGACGGAGAATGTCCGAAATATAAACACAGTAAAAGAACGAGTGCTAATAATATTTGCAGGAAAGAAACCCCAGTAAAAGGCGTTTACACTAGATTTAGATACACACAGGAAACTGTGACCTTGAATAACTTAGCTACAATTAACTGTGGGTTGATTTTCTTCTGCTTGACTCTATCTATAGATGAGGACCTGTGCGGACTAACGATTTAACAAAGTTTAAGAATAAGTCCAACCATGGGCCTCTCCGGTAAGTAAATTTAAGGGGGGACATGGGTTGCAAATATTTTTGACGAATATAAGTAAATATATCCTAATAGAATGTTTAATAAATAAATTTGTCTTTCAAACAGGTTGAGCACTGAAATAATTATCCTTTACGTGTAGGAGTATTCAAGTGAACAATATATAAATAACACACAATACCTTCATTTGAACATCAATATGTCCCTGTGTCCCCTACACAAGGAATGTTTGGAGGGGACATGTCCCCCCCCCTCCAAAGAGGCCCATGAGTCCAACAATTGTCTGAGTCGAATCTTCAAGCTATGTTCTAGACTCCGTAAGTAAAAGATTTTCCTGATGATAGGTACAGCTGGAGGTACGTATATATCATAGTTTGCAATCGTTTGTTAATATTCCATGCATTTAACACCGCCCATTTCCTTACTTCATTCGTTGGTCCATTCAAGTTTTCACTTCAGTAGAAAGACTCTCGATAGTCATTTCCTTAGCTTTCTTAACATGTCTGAATGGTAATTGCAGAGTAATTAGAAAGTATATAATCAGAGACTGTGTGAAAAGTAGTCGTATGTGTACATATTGCTATGTCTAACATTTTGGCACTGTTTACGATGAAGGTTACCACCATAAAGAAATTGTACTGACATAAACGAATCAATTACGTTCAAAAGTGTAAAACAGAATCGAAAAAGTAAACAAATGCTATCTTCTCTTAACGAAACTAACTAAATGTATTATAAAACACTACTGAAGTGTAAATTAGGATATATTTTTTTTAATTTTGAAAATAATTAATGCAGTAACCAAACCCTTCCGTAGTTCACGGCAGGTAAAACGATTTATGTGTATGTATGTGTGTGTGTCATTGTAATACAAGTACTAACAGCGAATTATTTTTTTTTATAAAACTGAAGTCAAAATAATTGACTACAGGAGTTTTTCGCGTTGTGTGTATATATATATATATATATATATATATATATATATATATATATATATATATATATATATATATATATATATATATATGACCTTCGTTTGTGTTTTGAAATTCTCCCCTTACAGAAAAAAACACAGTATTTGTTGGCCTTAACTATTATATTAGCGTCATCGCATTAAACAAATATAATTAATGTACTTTTAAGTTACTAACACCGATCAGCAATAAGTGTCGGAACTTTAACAGATGTATTATACTTTAATAAGGGACTGGAAAATTGCGTGAGTTTAAAATCTTGCACGTTAGAATCCATTGTCCTGTGGATTCTCAGACCCCGACGGTTTGTCCATTGGCTACTGCTCCACTGAGTAGCCAGTTTCACCAGTAACTGATAGCATGGGATTCCAGCCTTGCTTCCTCTCTAGTTTTTATTGGCTCAAGGTTCTTTATGGCAAAATTATCAGATCTCAGACGTCAACGAAACGTACCCGTGTCTGATTTAAAGCTTGTTATTTTTAAGCAATTCGCGAAATTTCCCGGTCACTAACTACAGGTACCTACGTTCCAAGTTGACGAACATAGACGCCTGCATGAACCTACACAGTAAAAAAAAATTTGTACATTTACAAGGAAATTCTTGTAACGTAATATCAGAACGTTATCAGTCAGATAAAAAAAGTAAGATGTCAGAAACCTTTTAAAGTGGTTACAAATCTCGTGAACAACTTTGGGAAATAGTAGAATAATGCTAATGAGCAGATTTTTCGAATAGAAGCAAAATAAACATAGGCGACCTTTCACATTTTACAAAACATTTCGTACTTTAACAAAAAAAAAGTTTTTGGAAACTAGTTTCCAAAAAAAAATTTTCGTAACACTACAAGCAATTATTGTAAAATGAACCAGATATTAGCTGTAAATGTACAAAATTTGTTTGTAGATTTACAGAAATGTTTGTAAACATACAAAGAAATTTGTAAATGTACAAGATTTTTGTAAATTTTACAAAATATTTTCGTAGTGTTACAAAAAACGTTTTTGGAAACTTGTTTCCAAAAAACCTTTTTTGTAAAAGTACAATTTTTTTTTACTGTGTTCCATATCTATAGATGATGGTTAGGCACAGGTAAATTTCGCCAATTAAATTACCTGCATGTTAGAATCAATTATCCTATGCGTGCTCAAATCCCGACTATTTGTCCAGGAGCTGCTATTCAGTGGAACAGCAGACAGTGAACGGATAGACGGGGCTTGAGTATGCTTAGTTCAATGGATTATATCATGCAGGTCATTGAATTCGCTAAATTTTCCTGTCCCTAATAATTAGTGACGGGAATTTTTGGTGAAAATTTTTTTCCCCACTTTGTTTCAGTGTCTTACGCGCACACCTGCAGCTTAACTTCATGGCTATTGGCAGAGTGTGTTTGTGGAGAATCGTTATTCATTTGACTATGCCAATCAGTACACGGATAACTGCCACACAACACGTCTGTGGTATGCGGGTTTAACCTCAAGACGCTGGGTGTTACGTCATCCAATCACTGACCACAAAGTAGAGATGCAGGTGCGCACGTAAGGCACTGAAAGAAAGTGATGCAAAAATATTTTCACGAAATTTCCTATCTATACTAATGATGTTATATCGCAAACATTTTTTGTGCCAAAAAAAAAAACCTTTGGAAAGCATTGTGGATTCTTGTGGCATGTATGAATGGGTGTTATACGTCTGACGTAACGTAGCTGTTTGCAGACCAATAATTTGCTACAACTATTACAACAGCGGAATTCTTATTGGCTCAGTCAAATAGGACAACAGCTCTACTTACAAGTGAAAGCCAGTCATCTTTTCATAAGCTGAACGTACGTTGAAACTCAGCAATTAGTCAAGTTTCCCCGCGATAAACCATCATCTCTAACCATATCTTGTTACAAAATCATGAATACACATACAGACGATCAGGGGCGTTTGAAAAAAAGGCGAATGTTGAGTGTTAGCTAAGCTTTCATGTAAGATGCAACATGGCTTACGTTACTCTTCCATAATTCGTGTGTCACAGTTTGCCTGGGCCAATTGTAGCTCTGGTGCGAGAACACTAGGTATTTGTGATTCGTCTGTAAGCAGCTAAACTGTGCCATGTATCCAGTCGAACTCATACGAGCCGCAAGATGCTTCATTGCTTTGTGAAATACGGTGGCATGAGATTCTCTAGTTTTTTTTTTACTTTGTGAACAAATGCGTTGTTGTGAATGAAATTTCTTTGTCAGTGTCAGCCTACGAAGACGGGCTTATTATTATTTTATTTTATTCAATAATCTCTTGAGGTACTAATATTTTTGATCAGTATTTAGTGGACATATATTTTGCAAGTTTGAGTCCTAGTCATGAGGTACACTAGGGCGACAAATCACACGCAACACGACTCACACTAACCTCTAGGCGCAAGTTACTGAATTAGGGTAAATTCTTCTCGCCTATAGCTCACTTCTATTAGACACTCAAATTTTATGACGTAATATAAAAAATGAAAGGGAATTTTACACGCCTATACAATTCTACAATTCTGCGCGAAACTTTTCATACCTGAAAAAAAAAACAGCAAAAACACACATTTTCGGTATCTTCGGCACCGAGGAAATAACCTCATACACGTCATTTTGTTATAATAGAATTTCTGCATTTAATTTGGCCTTCAAAATTTTTATAATGTTTTCCGCTTCGACAATCCAGAGGGAACAAACAGTTTCTTACGTTTTATACAGTTGGCATTGCTGGACTACTATTTCATATACTAAACCTGTAACCATCCATAAAAAAAAAAGATTATTTTTCTCCGGAAGGTTACTAGCAAAAAATTAATAAAATTAGTGAAGGTGTGACAAATAACATTTAAGTAGGTATTGTCTGTGCAATGTCAGACGGGAAATTTTGATACGTCTCAGTGAATGGAACTTACAGCGAAAATAGAAAAATTTGAAAATGGCAGGTGGCCTTAAAGATTTCCAGATGATCTGAAATGGGTAAACAAAGGTGAAAAATTTTTCGAATACTATTCAAAAGCAGACATCAGTCATGCACATTGAACAGTTTTCGAAACTATCGGCTGAAGTTCTGTACGCAGATTGCCGGCCTGAGCAGGCGACAAATTTAATTCCTTGCTACAGTGCACTAAAGTAAGGTTAATTCTACTACAGGTTATAAAGATCAATGCTAAAAGTTTGTCACAGGGACAATTTCTGCCGCTTGAGCGCTGGTATCGGTAATTGGAGAAACTGACCAATCACAGAGCTTTCCTGAATTTTATGTTACATTAAGAGGCCGTGGTACATAATTCAACGCTAAAAGCATTAATCTATAGCTGTAGGTTTCTTGAAGCCAATTTGCGAAAAGTAAACAATAGCTATCGTAGACAATAGTAGTCCAGTTCCAAAACTCATCTTGTCCGTCTCCAAGGAAAAATGAGTTCTGAACAGTTTTGTGTAGCTTTTAAACGAGCGCTGGAGTTGACGTGATGATAGCTTCCAAAACTCGCCTTACTCAATAACAGAGACACTTTGAAAAACTGCTTTGGCCATGTCACAAATGGGCTCGCAAATCAGTTTTTCGCGATTTGCTCAGTTTTAGTGAAAGTGGACACGAATTTTGGAACTGGGCGAATCGAACGTTTTAAACAAATTTGTTTCCAGTGTTACGAACTTCTGAGGCATAATCTCTGACGCCGGAACCTCGTGCATTTAACTGCGGCGCAAGAGATCACGCGTAACTAATTAGTAATTCCGGATAAATATTTACTCATAAAGTTGGCAAACACCATTATCTAGGACTGTCATTGAGTATTTTATCAAAATTGGCTTCCAAAAAACGCGTAGAAATCAATTGTTGTTTTCAGCATTTACTTATCTACCACGCACTCTTAAATCATTTAAAACGCGAAATTGGTTTATTTTCAATTTAAAACCAAGTTAAATGACTTACGTCATTTCCAAGCATATGAATATTTAATTTTGCTACAGTTTCGTATTTTTCTGGTCCCTAAGCGACAGCAGAGAAACTAGCGGCAGAAATTTTCCCTGTGCCAAACTCTCCTACAACAAAACACATTTTCTTTCTAACCTGTAGTAGAATTAACATTAGATAGCTACCGATGTCTCACTGATACCAACTACAAAGCTGATCTTCTGTTTACTGTATGCGTCAGTAACTGCTGTCATCTTTCTGAAGAGTTCCACATAGAGCGCATTTCTAGCAGTGCGAGTGATCGCTTTGTGTATGTATACACGTTCATTTTCGCTTGCATTTGATTAAGGGCGCGGTCTACCACAATTTTCATCATCATTTTTTATTTTATTATTTGTACCAGAAATTTTTAAAATTATTTTATACACAAAATGTGACTAAATTTGGCTCTTATGAAATTTTTTTATCTCCCATAGTTTTCGCGTAATGGCTTGTTAAGGGCGCGATCTACCGCAATTTTCATCACAATTTTTTTTATTTGTACCAGTTATTTTTTTATTTTAGGCACAAAATGTGACTAAATTTGGCTCTTATGAAATTTTTTTATCTCCCATAGTTTTCGCGTAATGGCTTGTTAAGGGCGCGATCTACCGCAATTTTCATCACAATTTTTTTTATTTGTACCAGTTATTTTTTTATTTTAGGCACAAAATGTGACTAAATTTGGCTCTTATGAAATTTTTTTATCTCTCATAGTTTTCGCGTAATGGCTTGTTAATATCATATTTTCCATGTTTCCGTTTTAACGACTACACTAAATACCAAACTCAAAAAAATCACAGTGGACAAAGACATTACAATTGTAACATACCGCGTGTTGCGGATTATAAAAAAAATATTACAAATTGAAACAAATATTGAATCAAACAGGTTTTACTAATCAGAAATTACAAAATTGGCAATTTAAATATGTGTCCACACAGTGGACATTACTAACGTCTGTGAGACTGAAAATTAATGTTTGAAAAAGTTACAAATTATATTAAATAGTTTTACAAAGATCACAAAATGCAAAGTATACAAACTAAAAAAAAATTTGGGCAAGTCATTACAAAAGGTAGTTACTTCCGCGGGCTGCAAAATGTCAAAATCGGGAGAAGCAAAGCCATAAGTTAATAAAGCAACACACGTGTGCGCAAAAAGCCATCGGGCAATCAAGCAACAGGTAAATACAACAGCTAATAAATTCCAGGTAGAAAAACCACATAGCAAAAAGCAATAGCAAAACCTACAAAAAAACATTTTAATACCAAGACATAATTTTCATCAGACGGCGACCGAAAAAATGAATTTAGAAAAGACATTAAAGCAATAAATAAACTAATTTAAACACAGCACATGAGGGCAGTCGCCTTGCTCGCCATGGGGGGACAACCTACCCTATCACACTACACTAGGAGCTCGGAAGTACTTACATTATCAGTGCCCACGTCCTGAAGAGAACAAGAAGAGAGAGTGAGCTGACGGCCCACGCAAGAACCTTAGTTCAACCTGGCCAGAGTCTAGCTAACGCGCCTGCGCAGGGAAGAGGAGAAGGGGAAGCATAGAGTAAGAGCAAAGAAATTTAGCAATACAAAACAACAGCCTTCCGAGCCATAAAATAGTCACGTGGTCCACTGTGCACCGCCGACGAGAGCGCTATAGGCACCCAAACGGTGCACAATGTCATGCTCATAAAATTAAAGAATAAAAATTATTTGAATTAAAAAAAAAAATGCCGAAACCAAAAAATAAAATTTAAAAAATTCAATAAATTTTTTTTAAATACAAATAATTTTTATTATTTAATTTTATGAGCATGTCATTATAGCCTGTAATGTCTTTATCTACTGTGATTTTTTTGAGTTCGGTATACCAGTGTGTTTTAGTGTAGTCGTTAAAACGAAAACGGAAACATGCAAAATATGACTTTAACAAGCAATTACGCGAAAACTATCAGAGATAAAAAAACTTCATAAGAGCCAAATTTAGTGACATTTTGTGTCTAAAATAAGAAAAAAAAAACTGGTACAAATAAAAAAAATAAATAATGATGATGAAAATTGTGGTAGACCGCGCCCTTAAAGTCATATTTTGCATGTTTCCGTTTTAAGGACTACACTAAAACCAACTGATATACCAAACTCATAAAACCACAGTGGATAAAGATATTGCAGGCTACAATGTCATGCTCATAAAATTAAAGAATGAACATTATTTGTATTTAAAAAATGCTGAAACTAAAAATAAAAATTTTAAAAAATTCAATATATTTTTAAATACAAATAATTTTTATTCTTTATTTTAATGAGTATGGCATTGTAGCCTGCAATGTCATTATCCACTGTTATTTTTTTAAATTTGGTATATCTATTGGTTTTAGTGTAGTCCTTAAAACGGAAACATGCAAAATACGACTTTAACGAGCCATTACGAGAAAACTATGAGAGATAAAAACATTTCATAAGAGCCAAATGTAGTCACATTTTGTGTCTAAAATAAGAATGAAAAATATATGGTACAAATAAAAAATAAAAAAAATGGTGACGAAAATTACGGTAGACCGCGCCCTTATTAAAGAATTATTACTATTTTTATAAAGCAAAGCCTATTGTTTAAAAAAAGTTAAAATAATTAGCAATAATAAAACACACATTTTCTACTTTAACGTTCGATTATTTATTTGTACTAATAGATTCTTTTATGGTTTGACCAGCTTATCTATATTTACAACAACGAACCTAGGCTAGTATTGGTAGTCATCATAGGTAATACACGTAGTTCTCTGATGAGGTGACAATTTCGATCAATTTTGAAATCACTTTTCGGGTAAGTATTCAAGTAAGCATTCGGTACTTAAATGTTTACTACGACTGTTACTAGTTGAAAACTATTCCTCCCATTTTTGCCATTATGAGTTGAATTCGGAAATACAGTATTTTGGCAATTATTTTCCGATATTTAGATAAACATTGTCTTGAAGCAAATAAACCTACGATATCTCGACTGTTTCAGTATGTATTGAGAAACAATCGAATACATATCTCATATATTTGTATCTCTAAAAAATCTAATTTCGAAATATCTTTAATTTGTCAATTAGAAATTTGTAAAAGTATCCAGCTGACGGTAAATCACGACGATAGCGTGTGAGGTCCAAGCAAAATCGACGATTCATATAATATTATTCCTGCCCCTTTGCGCTCTATGGTTTCGAATTTTAAAAAAATCCAGAATAATTTTTTTTATAATTACGTAATCATAATTTTTAAGCGAAAGAAACACTATATTTCAAAGTTTTCAGTAGATATCCAGAATTAATGTAAGTCACATTTAACGTATCGTCACCTCGTTAATGGTTGAATATCGAATTTGTCTTTTATTTGTTTACTATACGTTCGAATGGATGAATCATTGAAGTTAAAATCACGACGATAGTAGAATGATTCGATTTATATTGACGATTTTTCGAAAACATACTTCACATCTTTTCAGCCACTTAGGAGTAGAATTCCGAAAGAAAAAAAACACTTCTTACTGCTTGCCTGCACCTCTAAAGAATACCACGCTACATTTTTCAGGTTTATATAGATTCAGCGCTTTGGGGCGTGGCTCTTGAAATTTCAGTAAGTCAGTCAGTGAATCATTTTATATATGCATAGAGAGGTAGAGCAGAAGGATGCAAATTGAATCAAATATGCTGTCAAATCGCTAACCGGTCATCGAAGTTGTCTGAGATAGTGATGAACTATATCAATCATCCTAGTTTTTTTCCTACACTTCTGTAATACACGACATTATTTCAGGGCCCTTTAAAGTTTCAAGTACAAAATGTAAGTCATGATGTGTTAGATTAGCAATGTCATGGTGAGCGATGCTAGTCATGGGAAATGCAATTTTAAGACGACACGATAATTGCATTTTTTTTTTACTTGACAAGCGTAAGGCAGCTAAACAAGCGCTTGCACTCTAGAGCACACTTTACCAAGTCAACCACGCATAGCACAAGTAACGAAGTACGCATAAAAATGCTTCTGCCGTTTTTGTTTACAGATTACGTCTATTAAAAAAGTTCTCGGAAATTGCGTGCCCCGGTAATACGGGACTCAAGCAAGTTATAATAATCATTATAAAAATGAAAGACGAAAAAACGAATGTAATAAACATGAAAGGGCCCGAAGAGCGAGAGAGAGAGAGAGAGAGAAAGTTTCGTGTTATAAAAGGAGCACAGAAGAAGAGTATTCGAAAAATCCTACAGCTCCGTATCATAACAACATCAACCTCAAAAATTTGATGAGTTAACTTTTTTTATGTGCTCGAGGAGAGAGAGAGAGAGAGAGAGAGAAGGTGGGGATAGAGAGAGAATGTAAGGTGGGGGAGGGGGCAAGGAAAAAGAGATAAAGGGAAGAAAAACCATTAAAGTTGTCCCTTGGCGCGGTAGGAAAAAAAAGCATGAAATGAAAATATGTTGTGGCGGATCGGACGAATGAAAGATATTTGACGTGTTCAAGGAAAATGACAACAGGAAGGACGGTGCGTTGCGGCTGCTGGAATTTATTGCAAATTTTTACCTGGAAGTGTGCGAGTAGCACGAATGTCGCCTGGCGGGGCCGATAACGAAGTCATCGCCGGAGTCAGCCGTGCAGAGAAACAAAGGGACCTGCGCATAAAAGAACTAAACGGCGCATTATTATTTCAGCGGCGAGGGGGTTGAGAGAGGGCTAATGTTTCATTTCCAAGTTATCGGGGATCCAGATGAGAAGGGGAGGCGTACGCAGATCCTGGAGGATGGACGGGGTTGGAGTAGAGGTGCAGCAAGAATACTACACAACGTGAAAACATTCGCTTTGGCCATCGTCATACTAGATGTATTTAGGGGAATAGTGCACAGCCATTTTACATTTACAGAATTTTCCCAGCTACAAGCATCCCTGAAGGCGTATCAACATATTTGACATTTCATTGCTTTAATTGTTAGTCTACGCCTATATACGTTGTCAGATAATAAATTACTTCCATATTATCTTACCTTTTTTGGAAGATAAGATTATGTGTCAGATAACAGGAAAGTAATTTATTATCTAACAATCTAAAAAGGTAGTAAGATTAACATTTAGAACATGAAATGTTAATATAGTTAATACGTCTTCAGGAATACTTTTAACAAAGAAAATAGTGTAAATTAAAAATGGCCGTGCATCATTCCGCTTTTTAGTTGAACACGTTAGGTAGCCATGTTTATATTTGTAATGTTTCATGCCTTAATTGAATGAAATCAATGAACTATCTAACTTGAACAATTCTGGAGACCGAAATGTACCATACTTAGTTGTTATCTCATCTACACTCAACATACCTGAAATTTTAATTATCCTATTGCATCTAATTGCGATGCTGTTATGCGTGTGAAACGAGCATAATCACTTTAGCCCTTAAAATATTATGTAATTTAACGAGAGAAATGTGTCGCACCAAAACGCATTCATATTTGTTAAACGTGTCCTTACCTGAAGTACCTAATTTGAGAGCAGTAGAGAATATAGGCATATTATGTCTATTCGAAACTACATATGAAATTAGTGTACTTAGAATATTCTGAGCTCGTATAACCACTCTGTACAGCTGACCATGTTTAAGTTAAATAGTCCTGTATCTAGTGTGACTGTTCAGCCGAACTTTTGTATGATTAGGACCCAGAATGCATCAGCCTATACGATACATTCAGTTACACTAGCCAACTCTATTTTTCCTCGTCAACTCTTGTAATTATTTTGTTTCTTTTAAATTTAATTGTGGGCTTTCTATGAATTTTTTCGTGCTCTCGCAATTACATTTAACTATATAAACGGTTCTGACAATTTTATGGTGTTTGTCGGTAATTTATTATGTAGTGTTATGGGTTACATTTTAACTGCTGTACTGAGTAATATAATGAAAAGCAAGTCAACCCTAGAAACTAAAAATAATTTTAATGTAAACTTGGTTTCAACAAACTAACATTAACAGTATCATGAAAAAACTTGAACTACTACAAAAAATAATCGTAAATTTGGTCTAAGATGTGCTGTTTTTGCTGGATAATTGCATGTCTTATACTATTCGCAGTGACTACCTGCAGTGAAGGGAAATCCAATACGAACATTGTGTAATTCAGTATTTCACCAAAACCCTTAGGACTGAATTGGCTTTCGGACACGTTATAAAGGTCTTATGTCTCTGAGTTTTTTGCCACTGTTCAAGTATATCACTCCATTAGTTGGTGCGAAAACAAAGTTACCGAGCGTTAACATTTAACTAAAGGTGTAACTGGAGGTCATATTACAGGCCCTAAAACTTGTTAACTACGATAGAACCCCCTTTTTTTTTACTTTTCCTCATTTTACACCTACTTTATGTGGTCCCATTGCTGCTTTTATATTAGAAATTTCTCCGTTTTTACACTTACCTGCATATTACAACAATTTTTCCAGGTCCCTTGAGAAGTGTAAAAAAGGAGTTCCACTGTATAGTAGAGTATTATTATTTATTAATTATTATTACTATTGTGTTACTGAGTGTATACATTTTATTAATTTTTCTCATTTTCTAAACATTATAATATTACATGTGACACTTTAGATGTCACATATGAAAGATTGTGTAGCTACCTGCCCCGGATAAAATGCGACTAAACATGTAGTTAAGACATCACGAAGCGCCAATAAAAACAACTTAGATTTTTCCGCAAGGAACCAGTTGAGTGATAGTTAAGTTGATAACTAAATTAAAATTCATGTTAATATATAATAATGTGTGCCACTTTAAATACAACAACATACAATTTATATTGTTCAGAACCAGATTTTAGTTGTTTTTGCTAAAATTTCTGGTTGGAAATTTTTTTTATACTGTTGGCATGATGACAATCACAGGCAAGCTCTCTTATCTGAATAAGCAGAAACATGGGCTCGACACTGCAAATGAAATAACGAACGATATTAATGTAACTTGTTTTATTATAAAAAAACACGATTAATTTTGTTTTCTCTTATTGGGGACCGAGTGAGTTGGGACAGTGTCAATATATAAATTGGACATGAAATTTGAAAACACACGTTCGATTCCCAATCCAACCATCCTAGATTTTTTCCCCACAGTTTTTCCCAATCACTTCGGACGAACGCTGTGATGGTTACGTAATCCAATCCATAGTAACCTCATTTCGTGAACCTGAATTCACGAATTTATCTTATGACAGTTCGGAATCCAAACTCATGTAAAGATATTTTAAGATTTCAGTTGGAGCATTTCTTCATTAGACACTTCCTGGATAACTTTAAGCCAGCATGAAACTTGAAAGTAAACGAGGAAATAATTCCTTCCTATTTCGACAGGATTCAAATTGATTACTCCACTGGGGCAGCAGACAATGGAAAGTTATAGATAATTATTGATATATATTGAGATATATATATATTGATATATATATATATATATATATAGTATAGCGGAGGCTACCCTGATGGCATCTGAACTCACGAAATATTCATGTCCGTACCCATGAGTCACAAGTTCCGTCTTTTTCCGTCCTACTGCCTACCTTTTTTCTGGGTGAAGAAGAAAATAAATTGACGAATCGTTTAAAAAAAAAAGGAACTATTGAAACGTACTATGGAAGCATAATTGAAACAACATAATGATAAAAAATTAATCATAGTTATTACCCTCCTATATCTGAAAATGAAGCGAATGAATTTCACAACATAGCACGTAACACATGAACACGGACAAATTGTGATTGTTAAGAGTAATTTAAACCTAAGTTTTTTCAACGATGAGGTACGGAAAAGGGAAAGGCTATTAAGTCGACTCTAACGTGTCCGTCAAACACCTCATCGCCTCTAGGCGCGGAGTGCTAAACTAGCGTGCAGAGTTTTCGTGGAAAGTGTTTATCAGTGGGACAGTAAACGATGACCCGGTTATTTTATTTGTCGAAAATATGTGTTACATACTAACGTGATATTAGCTAGGGTGAGTGAAAGTGCGCGAATGTGATACAGACAGGCGGAAATACATTATTATATATATATATGTTTTTTTCATTTAAGTTTATGTCGTTGACACAAGTTTCTTAATTTTATTATTGGATTGTTTTAAATTTACTAGTGCCCTAAATAATTTAATATGTCTTAACTGTTAATTTTATCAAGTGTATTCATTTGTTCACCATCACCACTTCATCTCATTTCGTTTTGTTGTGTTTTGGCGGGAGATGCTGCGCCCTCTGCGCGCCATCTCCCAGAAGCAGGGCTTGTTCGTCC
>PNEQ01057970.1:0-45304 GCA_003012365.1 Medauroidea extradentata | reverse complement strand
AAAAGGGGCAAAATGTGTTTTTAATGAATCGTCTTTATCTTTGAAACACAATTGGCTATCGTCGTGATTTTAACTTTAATTGGTTACTTTTACAAATGTCTATGACAGGACTCAAAATCGTTTCGAAATTCTTTATTTAAAGGGGTGAAAATACGTGAAATGTGTTTTCGATTATCCTTCCATATCTATCGATTCAATGCAGATATCGAAGTACTCTTTGCTTTAAATTGGTGCTTTTGTAAATATCCCAAGTACCATTTAAAATATATTTTCAGAACTCGACCCTAAACTGGTTAAAAATGGGAAAATATGAGTTTTCGACTCACAATCGATATATATCATTCCCATAGTTTTTTATATAGAGACGTTATTTTTGTTTAGGATTGATGCTTACTCAAATACCTAAAAAGTAATTTCAGGAATTTCCGAAATTCGCCACCTAAGGACGTGAAAAGGGGTGAAAAGTGGTGAAAAGCGTTTTTAATTAATCGTCGATATATATTGAACCCAGCGGGCTAATGTTATGTTTTTTACGTCAACGAGATACTAATAAAGTATTCTAAAACGTGATTCAAGGGTTTTTCGAAATTTACTCTCTTAAGTGGTGAAAAGACCTTGAACGTATTTCAGATAAATCCTCGATATCTATTGAACCCGTCGAGATATACAATTAATTTTTGCTTTAGGATAATGATTACAGAAATTATCGCAAAACTGTTTTCAGATTTTTCGAAATTCGATTTCTCAATACTGTGCAGGGGTGATATGTGTTTTTTTAGTGAATGATCGATTTTGATTCGACTGAACGGGCTAGCGATGTGATTTACACTTCAGTTAAATACTTATACAAATGTTAAGATGTAAATTTAAAATATTTCAAAATTCGACACCCAAAAGGGTGAAAAAGCACAAAATTTGTTTTCCATCAACCCACTATATCTATCTAAAAAGTAGCGATATTGAGGTGTTGTTCGCGTCAGAGTGATGCTTACGTAAATATTTAAAAAAGTATGTATGTATTTTTTTCTTTGTAAGAAACGTGATTATTAAGAATAAAACTAAATTGGTCAATATTCAAGGCAGACGATCCGAAAAGCAGGAACGAGCAGCGAGAAACAACCTATACAGGAGTTTCACTCTACAGTAACCTATCGAGACGTGGTGTTGTACAAAGATATTTTTTTTTTTAATAAAATTTTATTTTCATGAATTATTTCGACGTTACGTGACGCAGTTGTTTGTTACTCAGGTCTAATTCCGGCAGGTTCTGGGCTCGAATTCCGTTAAAAGCTACGTGCGAAGGTTCAATTTTGACACACAATAACTACAAGGCAGATCGAATTAGTGCAGTTTACATGTAGTCGTTTAAAAGGGGTAAAATTGCAGTTCACTTTACACTCAGGTTCCTCTACAACATCAGCTGACATATCGTCGGTATACTGCCATTAGTGATTAAGTCATTAATGTTATTTTGTTTAAAAACACTATTAAATTGTAGATATTAACAAAAATGTGGTACGTTTCTATACTGTGACGCAACAGTACGAAATGACGAAAATACTTAAAACTTGGGCAATTGTTCGTGAACAATATATACATATTCCTAGCATTTTTATCATTTTATCTCATTTTGACTGGGCAGCTTTTGGCAGTAATACGACGATATATCATCTCACTAATATTAAGTTTGCTGTACCAAATACGTTTCCGTGAAACCTTTACCCACTGAAACTTTGTAATAGCAATAAAGTTCCAGTGAATAAGTTGAAAATATGTAATTGAGGGCACCGTCACCAATGGATGTACACAAGGTAAATAAGATGTTTTTCATTCGATTCACCTCTTACCTTAGGTGTCTGTAACTACCCCACAGCGTCAAATTGGCAGTGTTATAAATAAGGTCCAGGCGAAGTCGCTGTTAGTGGCAGGGACAAACTTAAGACTGCTTTTCGCGTGGACTGCTATAGCTACTAATTCTGCTGCAGAGTTAGTTCAACTAGCCGCTTGGACATTCTAACATTTGATGACTGAAGTACCAATCTTGAGTACAAATACGTTCTTCAATTAAAGTAAATATTACCAGAAGTTGCGAATAATACTCGCGAGCAAAGCCGCGGGGGACTGCTAGTATATATATATATATATATATATATATATATATATATATATATATATTAATATTTAAATATATATATATATATACATACTTGTTCATTCACCACAAAATATTTTGCTAATACTAGGTTAATAGAAATTCTTTGTCAATTATGTATTAAAAATATTATTGTGATAGGTAAATGAGTATCACAGATTTACTGTAGTTCAGGTCAACGCTAAAAACATGTACATTACCGTCGCTACTGTGACTGCTTGTTTACACACGCCACTGACGACTGCAAGCCAATAGCAAATAAGAAGATAATTACTTGGAAAATCACGCTTGTACAGTTATATGTAAACGATCATCTAGTGCCGCCATTATGTGTAAAGGGCTTAGAAGTCTACGTTTCTGTACAATAGATAGGCATTTCGCAAAACCCCCCTTCCCCCCGAAAAATAATAAAGTTACGCTGTTCGATAATCAACGATTCGATTCATAATCACCTTTAATAATCACAACAAAAAATATAAATTTTAGTCAAATGAGGTATGTGAAACAACCCACCCTGAACTAGGACCATTATTCCACTGTCTGTAGACACAAAATTGAAAGAAACTGTTGCTAAACGACTGGTTGACAGTTAGGTCAACTAACACGGAAGCATTCACTTAGGCAAAGTGGAAGTGACATCCGTATGCGTTAAAAATATTTGAAGTTGGGAGAAGCGTGGGTAATCTTGTAAAAATGTCAACTTGTTTCTATCTGTGTTTGGCATTCCATAATACTGGCATAGTTACAAATATCACAACATTTGTAAGTATTATTCATATTCTTTTGTAAGCGTTTAAAATATGTTACAATAGAATATTATATGCTGGCAAAAAGTGCCTACGTTTGGAATACCTGTGTTTGGAGGGGAAGTGAGTTATCACCCCTCCATTGTGTTCTGCATTCGAATGCGCCTGATGGGCAATACTGCTAACAATGGTAGTGTAAAAAGAGCTTTGAGCTCTTATTCAGCAATACTTTTCCTCGACTATAAGTGCCGCACAGAAAGTTCAAACTTTT
The DNA here is from genome assembly GCA_003012365.1 of Medauroidea extradentata. NCBI lineage: Eukaryota > Metazoa > Arthropoda > Insecta > Phasmatodea > Phasmatidae > Medauroidea > Medauroidea extradentata. The sequence goes on along the minus strand of PNEQ01057970.1, from coordinate 42,135 downwards.
AGAAGTGCAATTGTTATAAAATGGCACTGAAGCTATTGCATGTAGCAACATACGATTGTTTTAAACAAAACAATGAAAGACAACATATTTATTTCAAATAATTGCAAGGTACGAAAGGTACAGTATTCTGTGTAATTTGTCAAAATGGGCATTTGTATACGATTGATCTTACCATGCGGCCCCGTTTCCTCATACAAGTCAGTGGCTATCCATTATCGTCAGAGTGCTCAAAGCCCTATTTGAACGACCATTACTGGCAGAAATGCAGCGTGGAAGACCGCAGCTTTCTAATGGAAACGGCTGTGATAGTGGTCCAGGATTAGTCCATGATCCTTAGTGTCTGTGAAAGGGGGTTGTCTGCTCTAAGTCACTACAAATCTGCACATAATGGAAACAAGAACACTTCATTCTCTGAGGACGACATCATGGTATATCATTCAGCGCTAACAGCATCAGTTCAGAATTGTAGGTGTCACGAAGCCAATTTTCAAAAATCAAAAAGCAGCAATCCTAGACAATATTTTTTTGCCAACTTTCTGAGCAAAAATTTTCTTGATTAACGTATATCTGAAGAACAATCTCTGACGCCAAAACCTCTTACAATTAATCACGTTGCAAGATATCTCGCTTAACAAATGCATCATTTTGGGTAAATGTTTGCACATAAAATTGGCAAATATCCTTTTCTAGGATTGCTGTTTTGCAGTTTTTCTACATTGACATTCAAAACGTGTAGATATCAATTTAAGAATTCAGCACTTATTTATCTACCACGCCCTCTTAACGACTTTCAAATCTTCTCGCCCTAATTCACGAGCTAAGCACGAAATGACAGGGTGTAATGCAACCTACGTTCTTTCTTCACTTTTTAACTAGCAAACGTTGTTTCATTTCAGACTCAGAAGTACTGTCACGGCAGGGCATGTGAAAGAAGAAAGACGTTATATGAAATGTTGCATTCCGGTTCATTTTAACGACTAACAGTTGATTGATTGAAGAGATTTTGGTCCGCACTTAACATCTAGGTGAGGGAGACATGATGTGAGTATGGATCAGCGGCGGAATGAAGTGGTGCGGGAAACGGGAGATCTCAGAGAAAACCGTCACCAGCAGCTTCGCCCGGCATGATTCCCACATGCGAAAATCAGGGAACCAACCCCCTAGAAATCGATTCCAGGTCGACTTAAAAATAAATATTTATGTGATTGGATATCGATGGCCCGCTTTAAGGTATACAACTTTTTGGGAAGGCAGAGGTAAATGGTATCACTCGACACGTAAACAATTAGCAAATATTATGTTTAAGAACTGACATTAACCCAAAACCTTTCTTGTTCAATGCCATTTTCTGTCCGTTTTCTATGTTAACTTAATGTATCATTAAACCTTTATTGCGAATGCTAGTTGTGACAAGTTCAAAGTGACTTAATATTTATTGCATAGAACATAAAACACAAATGTCATCCAATAATTAGAATACTACACATACTAGTACAATATTTAAATTGTTCAGTGACATTCAAGATTTTTTTTATTTCTAATGGAATTGACATTACAATTTTAACACACTTAAAAGTGATGAGGACTATTTCAAAACCAGTTAAATACCATGATCGGCACAGTTACACTTGTGCTATTCTATATAAACAAACATTAGTAAGATGACCGGGCTTAGCTTTTAAAAACTTATGAAGTTTTTATGTCGTGCTGTTTTGTGCGAAGCCCGGTAAACGTGCGCAAACATAATTTGCTCGATGGAAGGAGTAACTCAGATTGTCTAGCGGTGTAGCTAAACTTTGAAGGCGCCTAGAGTTTGCCCAGTATTAAACACAGCCGCCAGAGCTAAAGTACGGAGAAGTATTTGCGAAGGCGAACTTACACTGAACAGAAAGTTTGGAACGTCTTTCCCCCGGCGAATTTCCTGCGGTACATTTAACTGCAGTAAAATTCTGGACCCACAGAAAGATGATCGTAGGGTTAACATTCACAGTCAAACATACAACAACCGCCCCTTTTGTATTTCAATATCAGTCATATATTCTGTAACAACTCATTGACTTTTTTAAAAATGTACACTCATAATTGCGAACATAGAAAGCAACCTTAGCACTGATGTTTCATTTAAGGGTTGGTTTTAGACAATTTTATTGTTTTTTTCCTTCAGTTTTTGGGTCATAACCAGTATTCAAATCGTATTATCAAAAATGTATCTTCGACAAAACATAGTAGTTATTAATGGTAAAGTAATAATGGAATCGTTAAATAATTTTTTAATGCAGAATAATTGCAAGTATATTCTTGAAAGTTAACTTATAATTCTGTTGCAGTGTTTCTGCACGACAAATTAAAAACAGATTCTATTATTATTTATGTCAAGCAGTTTACAATAAATGTATCATATGCTATGTCGAAGAAATAATACAATTAAAATAAATGCTACGGGCCAAAATCAGAAAATACGATAAAATTACAATTGCGGTACATAATTTTGCATAAACTTTTTTACTTGAGGATATTTAAACACCGTGCCCATTAAACACACGTCTCGGCGAAGTCGGACAAAATTTAAACTAGAAACAGGCACCTCTATGCCTGGCAGTTCTGTATAACCAGAAGACTGCGTTTCCTCCGCGCTCGTATTAACACGATTCTTAAATATGGTACATTAACCGAAATCCCTAAGCAAGGGAATTTCAGCAATGTTTTCTTCAATCAAGAACTGAGTTACGTTTTATAGAAATGCACAATAAGACAGTCTTAGTAATATTTTTGGAATAGTACTTTCGGTCTTATTCTAATTAAAACATGAATATCAATGGAATTCAAGCATCCGAAATAGTTGTATGACGCACGAATTAATCTGTGTACATACATAACCTATGTTAGATTAAGAGCTTAACGCCTACGGGTTTAACACACCATTTCGACGCCATATTTGCCGCGCTGAAGAGTAGTTTACATGACAATCCTCCCATCAATAACTCTGATTGGAGATAGCGATTGTCTTAGATTCAAGCAGTTAACGTTGGAACAAATATAGATCATATTCTAATACAATACTGGGCAAGATTTTGGGAATGAAAACTGTTGTACCTAAAGTAAGACACTCGGAAGGGTGTTGAAATGTAACATAAGTGTAAATGGCGATGGGTTACAGAATATTGGCATGAAGACATGAACACCGTTAAAGAATTTAGCGAATTAACAGATTGGTACCTATTTTGTTAAATAATATTCATTTGCGTAAAATGAATGAAGAGTGTGATGAAATATCTGCAATATCTCTTCATAGAAAGCTTAAATTTAACGGTTGGGTACAAGATACTGAATTCGCGAATTTTTCCTTTCCCTACTTTTAGGTAATTTTGAATTAAACATATAGTCATTTGTCAAGCATGTTTGTGTAATATATGTAATCGTCCCTTGGCAGGCAAAAGGTCCAACGTCTCAGTTTTAATATTAGTTCATGAACCAATTAACTCACCCATAAACTAGAGAGAAACCTAAGACAGCATAATGGCCTGGAATTCTACAGCTATAGTATTGGTTTATGGAATTTGTTTTATGTAAATTTCTTAACAGTTTTTTCTTTCTACTCAAAAGTTTGTAAAGTGTGATGATGGCCCATTTTCCTGCCAAGACACGTCTGATACATTTTACTATAGTTTTCAACACACGCATTGTTGGGTAGGCTGCAAAATTGCCCTTATGTAATACCCCCTCTCAATTTCAGGTTTATATAGTTACAATAAATAAAAGGAGAGAACAAAGCTCCAGACAGTTTACACACACACACATACAAGACTTGGAATTGAACAAGATAAAAAAATATTTACAGGTGGAATGGCTTATGTCGTAAAAATGTTAGACTGTATTAAAACATCAAGATGTATGCATTTATTGTAAATGTAGTTCATGTGAAATGAAAGGCAGAAAGATTCCCTGCTAGTTTGCGATATAATGGTCTTTAAATAAAATTAATTATTTTGTGGAAACAAACAGAACCCAAACAGCAATATTGTCGTTAGTATGAAATTAGCGAATTTCTCTTTTTGCGTCGAGAGTTAAACAACGGTTGTATACATTCGGTGGGGAAATTTACTGAAATCGTATTACGAGATAATAATACGAATTTTATGTAAGTGCGTAGATAAAATTATCCATCGGATATTGTGAAACTGAAATTCTTGAAATTGTGGATGAGATGTAAGCTCCCGAAAATTTCAAAAATGTTTACCGTACCCGTATGTATAATCACGTCCTCTGAAACTCATATAGGTTAAGTTATATCAACACTCCTAAAATGGCTGTAAAACCAGTCGGTGATTGCCAGCAATACGCTGGGGCACTGTAAAAGCCCCGCCCAAGTCGCATGTAGTAAAATTTTTTTTATAATCCTAACAAAGAATTTATAAGTAAAACAAAACGAAAATGTAATTGTTCATGAGGGGGATTGTAAAACCAACTAAACATTTACCGTAATCTGACGCAAAATCAGCGTTTGTGTCAGTATCGTCATATCATGTGTGATTTAGTTTGCGAAATTTATCAGTTGTACTGCAAAATCGACAAAACTCTTACTGCTGTATGTTTTTGTCATGCAAAATATAATTTTATAATCTTTTCCTAACACACGCACTCGTCAAGAACACACAATAGTACATTTTCTTGTCGTGTACGTTATGTAATACCGATGTTCCTACCTCTCTCTTCGACTTCGAGTTTATATCTATAAGCACCATATTAGTTTAGATATCAATGTAGAGACGAGTTCCTGATGACAGAAACTCTTGTTTATTCGTGCATAACCGCAACTTCCTGGCATGTTTAATCTAGAAAATACAAATAGTATAATTAGAGATGATGATTTATCGCGAAAATGTTTGTGCCAACTTACCCATGAAAACACTGTAGTTCCTCGTGACATGCATGCCAGGGTGACGTCTGACACAACGCAGCTGTCTGCAGACCAATAATAAACATAACATATTACAATAGACGGATTCTTATTGGCCCAGTAAAATAGGACAACAGCTCTGCATACAAGCGAAAGCCAGTAATCTCTTCATAAGCTGAAAGTGCGTTGAAACCCAGCAAATAGACAAGTTTTCCCGCGATAAACCATCATCTCTAATTATATATTACCTTTGGATGATCCTGCAGTGGATTAGTACTATAAATGTGTTACTTTACTGTGGACAAGCGCCATTTCACAGCAAATGTTATCGAGTTTCAGGAAAATCCCACAGTAAAATAAATACCAAAAAGAGAAGCCAGTTTAAGCTGCTGTCATCAAACATGCAACATACATATAATTCCATCTTGTCTGAGTTTTCAGTGGGTTGTCGTCTATGTTAATATACTTTCGTGTCACTTGTGTTTTGTCATCGTAGTTCTCGTCCATTTTATAGTCACTTTTCACATACCTTATCTTGTGTGTTTTATTTTACTGATTCTTATTTTGTTTCCTGTGTTGTCTTTATTGATAAAACGACTTTATTCCGTTCCGGAATTAATCTTTGCTGTTGTTTTTTTTTTTTTGTATCTTTCGGGATTCGGTTACATTCCTTTCCGGGATTGCGTGTATGCTATATGCTTGTTGACTAAATTTATACTGGCTTACTTTGGTGTGTTTTATTTTAGTGGGGTGAATTTCTTCAAACTCGGAAACATTCGCTCGGAATATCTACGTGAACAGTTCAGTATACAAATAATTTGATAAAAAATTACGTAATATTGCTGAAAGGTAAGAAGTTGACTTAACAGTGCGTGGTAGATAAATAAACGCTGAAAAAAATTAATTTATACACTTTTTCGAAGCCAATATGGATAAAATACTAAATGACAATCCTAGATAATGGTATTTGCCATCTTTATCAGTAAGTATTTATCGAGTATTATTAATTCGTTACGCGTGATGTCTTGCACCGCAGTAAAATGCACGAGGTTCCGGCGTCAGAGATTGTGCCTCAGAAGTTCATAACATTGGAAACAATTTTTGTTTAAAACGTTGGCTAAAACTATTGTCTAGGAATGCTATTGTTCAATTTTCGCAAATTGGCTTCCAGAAACCTACAGTTATATATTAATGATTTTAGCGTTGAATTATGTACCACGCCCTCTTAACATCTAATCGACTGCAACATTATTACAGACCTTAAAATACAACTTGACACAATGACATTAACTGGAATAAGAATCGGGCATGAACGGTTTTAAAATTCGCTTGAAGCGGTTTCGTGAATCCATGAAAAACCGAAGCTAGGATAGCCGGGGCCAGGACCGAATCCTGTTCCTTCCGATTGCGAGGTGCGTTTTACCACTGATCCACCTCGCTCAGTTACGACTGTCACTTGAAGTCTTGTACAGACAGTTCGGGATAAAAGGAGCCCTTTTGAAACAAAGTTATATACTTTTTTTTCCTTTCATCATATAGTTTTTAGTTTTCTGCCACTTTTTTTATACAAGCAAATCTACTTAAGTTATAATCAAAGCATACCCAGCGTAGAAAATAAATACATTTTAATTATTATTTTAGACAATATAATTTTTTGAAGTATTGGCTTTATTACAAACAACTTATATAACTGTGCTTGACGAGGTAAAAAATTCACTTTGGAGGAGTGCGGCGTACGCAGACAGGATTGTAAGTTGTATGTGCTAGCCAATGTCGCTCTTCATGTTCCACTGATATCCTGACTAAGTGAACTCTGCAGACAAGCTGGTTTTATTTAACAGTACAACGCCGCAACTGATAACGCTCACTGACACGATTACTGCTTCATTACACAAGAGACAGACTTCATCATACGGTGTGTAAATTGCTTTAGCATAACCGCACCCCACAGAGAGGACCAATTTAAACACACTTGAAATTAAACGTACATCGTGTTTTATACCACTATAATCAAGCCTATGCACATAGAAATTAACAACTTGATCGTTTTACACACAGATAACTAATTAATTTCAATACTAGAACTCAGTACAAGGCTCGGCCACAGTCTTCCATATGTCCCTAGACATAGCGAAATTCTGGTTCCACTCATTACATTACGTCGGGTGACGTTGTGACACCTTAACACTGACAATATGTGAGAAAACTGGTGCCTGCTATATAGTTCCTTCGGGACAGGATTCTGAATGTAGGTGCTCTGCTTACATATATTTATCATCTAGGTAATTACCAAGCAAGGCAAATGCAATTGTTTTCGCAATAAGTTTGAAAAGTAAAAGTAAAACGGACAGTATATTACAGTTTAATTTATTGATTGATGGTAAGTTTATTTGTGTATTTTATTCACGAGGTTTTAAGCAGTTCACTTTCCAAGTTAATTACGTGTGTAAACATTTGTTCAGATTAATACTAGAAACTATATACTAAATTAAAAATAAGTGGTTTTAGTTACATATCAAATATATTGACGCAGTTGCAGCTGTACCAGTTAATAGGCAATACATCTACTGGTCAATAAATTCTAAATCACGTAATTTCAACCAAATTCATTTGAAAACGTGAATTCAATATTTGTTTATAATTGACAATATTTCCACATGGTCCGACACATTTTATAGAGCATAGGAAAATGCGATACTATATGTTGCAGATTTGGAAACCCCACCCTGCCAATAGATTTACATTGTAGGATTCGAATAGTGAAGGTCTCTTTCAGTGAACTTTTGAAAACAAAACGTATTTTAAATGTTATTTCTTCCTCCTAACCACGGCAAATTTTTATCCGTCAAATAATTATTGCCATATGTTTGTATCAAATTAAGTGGTCCACTAAAGTCCACATAACATATTTATAACGAATTTTGAGTAAAGTTAGGCATTTTATAAATTAGCTTGAGTATTTACGATCACATTAACATTTTTGTAACAAATGATCAAGTACGTGTTTGCCCCTGCAACGGTCACAGCATCCTTAATCCCGACTGTCCATGAGAGTGAAAATACCTGCGTAGGTCAGTATATGACTGTGGACAAAATACAATGCAAAAAGGGAAAATTACAATAATGTTCTATTTGGACTGCAAATCTACCACTAATTCAACTTGCAAACCTATACCGTAAGTCAAAAGCAACAATTCGCTTGAAGCAGTGGCAGCGTTGCAATGGAATTGACGTTGGATCCTACTGTACTTTATGAGAACCTTTCATGAACATACCTGCATGAGTCAACCAGTATAATATTTTTCCGTTCACCTGGGTGGTGCAACTTGGTAATTCGTGTATCGTCTCTCACACGCTACTGGCAAGGGAGTGTCTCTCTCTTAGTATTAATGTTTCAACAACAAACAAACCAAAAAATGTATAGTCATTGCTTAGCACCGCGTCACTTGAAATACCTACACTACCCTGCTTAGACAAAAGGTCGTATCTAACATAATGGTTATTTTTCAAGAAATGTGTTTTTCTGTTGTTTTACATGCCATCCTTAATCAAAAATTTCAAGCTTCAGTGAAAGTTTATATTTGCATAAAATTTACACAACTTTTACTGCTGTAGTAAGTGGGTGAAAGTGTAGATATGACGTTTCTCCTTTGTATCTCAACTAACCGAAAGTGTAGATACGACCTTTTGCCTTAGCAGGGCAGTACAGGTGGAGTCTAAAGTGGTTGTGAGGACAATAAGAGACGAATTGGGATAAACGGCGTAATTCAAAGGTGGAGAAAACTTTACGGCACGTCTACCAACTATAAACTCCCAAAACTCGGCGAAGATCCCAACCGGAAATCAATCCTGGAACACTTAGAGCAAAGTAAGTAGCTATAACACTTCAACATCCATGAGAAACGTTTCCATTATAATTTATATTATCAGTTTTACATGAGCATAGCATTTTACATGTTTAGTAATATTATTTTACATACTGGCCAGAACTTTTTGTCATATACATATTGGAATGTAGATGAACTCGAAAACTGCCTGATTTGAGGATGAGATGGATACTACGGGGGTGTAATTTATGCTTACTACTGATAGGCATTACAGTCCAACGGAAGACAGAATGAGACGACAACTGATCTCGAAACATTGGTTTAATATGTCTGTAAACAAGTGTTTCGACACTCAGGCAATCAGGAGTTTCCTGGTATTTAGTCTCTCCACACGAAAAGTAGTGTTCCTAAAAGTGACATAAAGAGAAACTTCTCCAAAAGTACGGTAACGGAAGACGTTTTCGCTGACCACGACCACCAAACTCATAGTATATTGATTTCATATTTAACGTAATTAATTGCAGATAATTAGTAATTTTAGCTACTGGAACGAGTGAATGTTGTTGTTAAAACTCAATTTTGTCACATTAGTTTTCACTCGTATCTCGGAACCAGAGGAGAATGAACACACGTGTTGTTACTGTATGAAGACAAGTTACGTATTTCAAACGAATTATAAGTTTGACTGGACGTATCCTCTTTGTTGAACTCCGTGGCTGAAATAGTTAAATAATTGTAACAGTATTTTAATCTCTTAGTGCGAATGTATTCGTTGTCCCAAGTAACACTTCATCAGGAAATTAACCAAAGCACATTTCAGTATTTTATTTTTAGTCTTCACGAAGAGCATACAGAAGCTAAACACTTGCTCTTTTTAAAATCTTTGCCGTCTGATTATAATGTAACCGAAATCTCCAATAATTAAAAATATTTTATATTTTAAGTTATTTAAAGAACGCAGAAGTGCAAATCTTATCTAATATTTACGGCACAAAGGTATTTTACAACAGTTTTTACTCTTATGAACTCAACTGGCGGTTTGTACTACTTCAAAAATATTACTAACATATTGATAAAACTATCGCTGCACTTTTGCAGGCATGTCTTCTCGCAGTTTTAGGTACGTTTCGCTTAAATTATTAATTTTTTTTATAGGAGCGGCTTGATCTAAAACTCTGTAATCATCTTGGCAAAATATTTGTAGCATTATGTGTATGCATTATGTTACACACACAGAAATATTATTATTATTTTGTTAAATAAAGTTCTTGGTAACGGAGCTTCGTCACATTTGCCATAAAGTACTTGTTGCGAGTTTTCAGAGTCAACACATATCTTATTGTATGATTTTATTGAGCTCAGGAAATGTGAATGTCAAACTAAATTTCCAAATAAACAATACTGATGATATATTTTAAGTGTTTTGTCGCATAAATTATAAAAGTAAGGCCAAGTACACTTGTAAGTAAATGTCGTATAACCTGAGGTCCGGAATATTGTAGGCATGTCTGCTTGCTCCGGAAAATGGCATGAGATGAGGCATTATAATGGATGGTGCCGGAGTGGGAGAGATGGGGGAAACAGGACATACCTGAGAAAACCTGCTGAGTAACTGCCTCGTCCGGCACGATTCTGATATGACAAAATCCTGAAAACCAATCCGAATTGACCTGGTGGAAGGTGAGTACTCTGGCTATTGTGCTAACCACGGGCCAATACACTTTAAATAGAGTATTTTAATGTGTTAGAGCAGAAATTTAATAAACAGAAATGTCAGGTTCGAAGATAAGAACTATAGCTTACTGACTTCTGCAACTGTTTAAATAAAATGTAAAGCTCGTAAACGTAACGGTATGCCAGCATTCCTGTATATATGACTGCAAGAGAGAGCTACAAAATACTGCGCGCCATATTACCTAACCTCTCTCTCTCTCTCTCTCTCTCTCACACACACAGTCCACCAGTAACCGATATAACCCACACACACAGTATGCACGCGAAAAGGGAAATAGAGTTGAGGGAGCGAACGGCATTCTTTGCCGTCAAACATACCAGAGTGGGTAAATTTTTGTTTTTATTCTTGTAGTGCTATTTTTGGACACAAAATCGTATGAAACCAATTACTTTTTAAGGTTTGCGTTATGTCAACTTTTTGTATCACATCGGAATGAAAAAAAGTTACTTACATAAAATGCCGCTACAATTTTTTTTTAATGCTTTAGAAATGATGCATGCTTGTACACAAATATGTTTTATCAACCAAACGAATTTGTTTCAAACACCAACGTAAAAATCTCAGGTTTTGACTACAACTGTAAACGCGAGAGAAAGTGGTATTTAGATATGCCTGTAGAATTCTAATACAAATTCGAAATGTCTCATAATTTACTTTTCTATTTGTATGAACGAAACTGTATTCAAAATTTATAGCAACACAAATTTCTTGTATTTTAAATACAAAAATCTGATTTTTGCTGTAACAATAATATTTTAAAAGTCAGATGTGTCATCCGTCGTAATAATAATATGCTGCCTTGTTTTAAAATAAATATATACATAACTTTGACGTTTACTTAACTAATGCTAGCTTGATAAATTCGCATATTGAGTGTATATTTATATAACAAAAATTTTCAAAGAGTAGTTCAAAGTTGTATAATATAAAATGGAAACATGTTACATGAAGTTGTATTATGGATGGGAGTTACAATATTTATCGTAAAATACTGAGTTATTTATTAGGTGTATCGAAATTAGTTATATTTTAGATACGACTGTTATAAACGTATATATAGGCAAACTTAAATCGTTTATTTTACAAACGCACATAGAGAGAAAATGCTGCTGTGTTTTGAAAAAAAAAAAAAAAATCAGCAGTACATTGGCACGTTGCTTCTAAAAATGGAATTTAAAAGTAAACGTATGTGACTGAGCAACTTGATAAAGACGGATTTAATAAAGTTGAGTTACAAGTGCTCTCTGATTCAAGGAATAGAATGTAAGTAGACTGTGTACGTTTATAAAAAAATAGCTGTTATCCGTGGTTTTGCTCACGTGTTTCTACAAAGAATATTTTTTCAACAGGGCATCTATTCTATGTGCAGTAACAACTCTAAACAGCAGAAACATTGTAAAATTATATAATGTGTGTGTATTTAACGAAATTAAATACCTTACACGTCAATACCGGACATTCTTTCTGATTACTGGAAACATTGTTTTGCCTACGATCCTAGTGAGATATTACTGTGATTACCCTTTTTTACCACTTTGTTTCAAGTCACCTTGCGGTGTACATTTCTTTCGATAACCACAAAAATAACGTATGAATTTCCACACAGATCAGTTCACTCATTTTGTTCTAAGCCATGGTTTACAGTCATTTCTCACTAGGTATATTATTTTCATTATTCGCATTGCTAAAAAATATGTGCGTCCGGTATTGATAAATACAGTATTTGACAAAATATTGACTATACGCAATAAACATAATAGGTGTTTCGGGAAGTGAGTACTCAAAATATACCCGGTAAAGTCATATTTTCAGCCAATTAGTATCTTTCCGCTCGTAAAAGGGTAACGACGGGAAATGTGTAACCCACGGTCGTAGAAGAACAGGTCTGGACATTCGCCTATCTACCAATGTATTTTGCTTGACCAGGTTGTTTGGCTGTAGTTCACCAAGCTACCGAGAATGTTGTGCGTCTTTGGCGCTGCAATAAGGGCGGTCGGGCTCAAGCTCTGCCCACTTTTTTTTTCAGTGTTTACATTCGAAGATAAATAAATATTACTGGAGCCATGCTTTACGATTGTGAGCAAAGGAAGTACATCATAAATTGATTACAAAAATATGTTTAAATAAATTTTTTTATTTTATAATGTAAACTCTGGAAAAAGTGAGAGGTAAGTGGGCGGAGTTTGAGCCTGAACCGCCTTGATTGCAGAGCCAATGACGCACAACACTCACGGTAACTTGGTGAACTGCAGCCAAACAAGGGGGTCAAGTTTCCAGGCGAGTGTCAAGACCTGTTCTTCTACGACTATGGTCTAACCTCAAAAGACACATCGCTTGATGTTTGCGCGTGTAAAATAAATTGTGCAGTCAATGTGGGTCGATACAGTTTAATAAAAAAAGGTTTATTAATTATATATAATGCAATTATGTTCAATTCTGTTGATTTTGTTTCTGTATTCTTGTATTTAAATAGGAAACACATGGAACCATGTTGCGGAATTTCGCTGCCAACCATACGAACAGTAAGGAGGCTATAGTTATTGTTGAATTATATATAGTAACGGGTAGTGATAATTTTCAACGGTTAAATTTTTAGTGCTCGCTTTATCCCGAATGACCTATAATCGGTTTATTTTTGTATACTGTTATAATAGCTGGTACCCACGACTAGGGTTTTCAATTTAATCTGTAACAAAAAATTTTTAAAAGTGCAAAATGGTGCAAAATTATGTAAACGGCCATTAACGACCGCTTCAGAAACATTTCTAAGAAGAAAATTAGTTTTTGTATACCCCGTTCTGCTCCTGCACCCAGTTTTGCACAACCACGCCAATTTTTCATAGAGAAACTTTCGTGGGTGCACGCACAACAATTCAAACCAAGATTATATTTTCAATAAATTTTTGGTTACCATGCTCTGCCACTTTACCTGTTTGTCCACCCATCCCCACCCGAACCGTGCATTATTCAGTATATCAGTTTATTTCAATCTCCGACCCACAAACCATCTCTATGCAAAAAAACCAAATGTCGATTCGTTGCTCCGTTTCTGTGCAAAAAAAGCAAACAATGCACTTTCACATTCATAATATTATTATGATGAATAATTTATGCAAGAATCGTTCCAAATTTTTAAATTATCTTTATTTTAATAGACACGTGCAAGTACTACATGTGTGTTCTACATATCCGGAAACTCAACTTTTATTTTATTGAACCTACTCGGTCAAATTTAGCATAAACTCATAATTTTTTAAAATGGATGTAAAATAGAGGTGACATTATCGCAAAAGTATTCCCTTTTATAGCACAACGCCTGGTGGTTTTCCAGATTACCACTTATCCTCCGCCATTGCGAAGTCGTAGTGAAGATTACAGTTCATCTAAACGCGTGGATTCTCGTAAATGTGAAAATGTAACGGTATTTTAGGAAATACCAATTTTCTCACACCACTGCTTTCTCTTGCTGTCGCAACTTTGGTTCTGTGTGGTATCCTGCTCAATCTGCAGGCAGCAACCTTCCTGAGGTCTGTACCATCATACCTTTACAAAAAAATCTTGCTAGCCTATAAGAAATCACCATGTCAACATTTATTATTAAAAATTATTTTAAGAACAAATGCATCGGTTACAAAAGTTTGTATTTCAATGCGCCCTCTAACCTGCATTAATTACAGAAAACTATCAAACCTGTGCCTATGCATCACTTGCTGAACGTTAATATAATGTAGTGACAGTTTCAGTTTGTTTGATTACTACTCTGCATTGGTCCGTATACTGATACTAATTAATTCACAACAAAGAGTTAAACTCCCCAGTACAAAATTTTTCTTTCCAAATACGTAATTATACAAATCGTATTTCTATTATTTGTAACCCATCATTCAACGTTTACACTTCATAATTCTGCTCTCAATATTTTCACACGAACTCAAAGAGTAAAATAGCAGTATTCTCCATCGAAAATTAGATATGTACATATATATTCATAAATTTACCAATCTGACGATTTTAATTTAAAATGTATTATTCTCTTAAGATTGTATTAAAATAAATAATCGTCTCACCCCATACCAGCCTAACATTCTCATCTCCTATGTTTTTGTTTCTCAACCTTTCCTGCCATCGCACACTTACCGGTGATATGTCGTCGCCCTTCGTCGACAGCTGCGATGTTCCCTCATCATTCCTCGTCGTTTTATTCCTGTGAGCACCTCGTCGCCTGCCGGTTTGTTGACCCGTCCTTTTATAAAAGTATCTCTTACGCACAACAATAACTGCTCACGCGGCCCGCGCCCACTGTGTTTATAGGAATTGCGACCCCATCAATGTGACACCGATGAATGTGGCATATCTTCAAGGTTGTAGTTGCCGGACCTCAACTTTGCACAATTTATGGGGCGCACACAAATCTACTGAAAGGTACTTGGCGACAAGCACTTCCCAACTTTCAGCTAACCGTGGCATAAGGGAGAGAATCTCTTGGAGGTTATATATAATTCATATTGGTTCAAATGTTCTAATTCGTTCTACAACGTTTACCATGTATGTATTTCCTTTAATACCGACTAATACTTTAATTATTTTATTGAACTATACCCGAATCAGCAATTGTAATACTTTTTTTTTCGTTTTTATTTGATTAGCGAGTAGTAAAGCATTGTTTTTTGTATTTGTCGATCATATTAACATTAGATATAAAAATTGGAATATTTACTGCCACGATTCCTATAAATGTATACACACACATACACAGGGTGGAAAGTAAATCGCGGAAAAACTCGCTGGTACAGGTATCCAGACCTAAATCAAGAATAATGTTTATAGTCAACACGCCTCTGTTGTCAATAGTATGGATGTAATACCACAATGAAATTTGTGTTAATGAACATGTTAAGTGACCATAGATCAACAACCAATACAAATGAAACGCTGATCTTCCAGATTCAATTCAGATGCATGACAACACGTATGCAGGTAATAAAATGTGAACACCATCCCATCCCATGTGATGGAAACATGGGGTCGCCTCTGTTCTTATGCATGTATTATTGTACATGTACGCCTGTAACTGCCCATTCTAGTGACTAAAGAACCGGAATGACATAAGGAACAAGAAAGGTGCACTTGTCCGAACACGCTCAGACAAACCGTTACCGAGATACAGGCACTCAAAAGTCTGAGCATTGTGGCAATGCCGACAGGTAGGCAACCTGTGTAGCACACGGTGACATGCTGCCAAGGCGCTGCTGCAGATAGTTTCCAACGAATCCCACTTTAATCTCGCGCACCGCGTCGCTGTGAGTCATTCGTTAGCATAGATCATCTTTCATGGCGGTGTGCTGTAATAAATATCAATACAGTCCCGTATATTACGTAATTGAATGGGATCAATTTCACCGTGGTCAGTTTTGTCACTGGATGCTGAAGGCATTTCAGCAAAACACGGGCATTGTGGGTCACATCTAGTAGACTGATGAGTCTAATTTTACCAAATAAAGTGTACATAATTGGCACAACACCACCAGACTGCATGTTGCTGTAAAGCATGTAACCAACAATCACTTGCGTGCAGTGCAGGCCACGGTTGTGCGTCATGGGCATGACTGTGTTGGGATAGGTAGAGGACAATTTGAACAAATGCTGCTTAGAAACTTACAAGGTGGTTTTAAGACTGTTTCGTTAAAGTAAATACAAGTATGTAATCACTCTCATGTTATGTGCTGGTACGTATATTTTTTGGGCCGAAGAGTGGTATTGACTACTTTCTATCACGTAAAATTCACGGTTTTGGGGGAAAGGGATAAAACGGGTAGAGGAGCAGAACGGGGTACTCAAAAAATATAGTGTAACCATTTAATTTTTCAAAGTGTTTCTAAAACGGTTGTAAATGACTGTTAGAACCCTTTATGAACCATTTTACACTTTTAGAAACTGTTTTGTTTCTGGAATGTAATTATATTAACTTGAAAAACTCCGCGGTACCAGCAAATATAACAATAAATATGATAAATAAACTATGTAGTATTTTTAACATTCAGTTTATGTGTAAACATTGTTTCTGTTTTTTTTTTTTTGTACTGCACATAGGACTGATGCTCTGTTAACACAAACTCCATTTTGTTTTTAGAACTACAAGAGCGATGCTGCGGGTAAAATATGATAACATAAGATTCTATCATTTGTAAGTGAATGTTGTAAACTTGTTTCTTTCTATGCCCCTAAGTTCGGGTTATTATTATATAAATTGATATAACCGTTATCATACAGGTAAATTAATCATAGTTAATTTTAGAAGTGACTATGATGATAAAGTGGTTAAATCACTTGCCTTCCGCCATGACGATCCAGGATCGATTCAACGAAGGTTGGCTCCAGATTTTTGTAATAAACAAACGCGGTGAAAGTTGCCATTGGTCGGCGTATTTTGTTGGGGTAGTTTCCTTTTATAAAGGTACTTAACTTCGCTGCTCCATACTCACATATCACTAACAGGCGATTCTTTCTACTATGCTTTATACTATTGCGTAGGCCTTTACCATATTCTGATGTTATCATTAAGCATTGTAATTTCATTTCTGGTACCAGTTACAGGCCGAAAGTAAGAAATATACGTCACTGTAAACATTTGTTTGTACTGTACAAAGAACATGTTTGGAAACCCAGTTGCCAAAGAAATTCCTTGTCAACTGCAAAGGTTGTCCTAGTAACAAAACGTTTGTAAAATTAAAATGAATGGCATTGTAGTTGTACTTTAACCAAGGAAAAAATTCATTTAAATGCTCATTGTACTTCATAAATAACACTTAACTTATTCATCAAATAATTTTTAAATAAAGGACGTTTACATGAAATTATTTAGAAAATAAAAACAAAAATTAAGGTTCCAAGTTTTGAACCACTCTCCCGCGCTTAGAATCTAAGCATCTTACCTCTAAACCACTGTGACTTCTGTACTGCTGTGTCTTTATTTATTTGTATACATTCAATGTACAGTTCAATAATAATTATTTCTTTTAAAGCACGCAATTAATATAAATATTCACTTTATTACAGAAATATATTTCTCTTAGACTGTGTTCTTCGCATTAGTAGTTTCTGACGAACTTATGATTTTGGTACACTACACATTATTTTCTATGTTTTTTTCAAACAAAATTCTTTTAACATTATAAACTAATAGTTTTAGAAGGAAAATTATTCAACATTTACAAAATATTGTACAACTACAAAGAACTGCCTTTACAATGCAGCCACTGAACGTATACAGGATGCGGAAAAATTACACGTCTTAAATGTAGGGGTGGCTTGGAGGTACTAAAACAAGTATTTTGAAGATAGGAACCATGGGTCTCCGACTTACCATTAAGTTGTTACACGCGTCCGAAGTTACGCGTCATGGATTACCTACTCCAAGGCGCGCCTTTGTTTACATCTGAGCTAGCGTTGTGAGTCGTCAACACCTGTGCTTTCGTGAAGCGCCGCGCCCGCGCTCCCGTGCTGCTGCTGGCCACTGACCACGCTCCTGTCACTCTTCCCCTTTCCATAAGAAGTCTAAGCGGGTAGCTCAGATGGTGTGGGTTCGGATTAGGTCGGGTCACAGTTTTTGTCGAACCCTTTCGCAGTCTGTTTGTATTGTTAGTAGTGCCAGACGTGACAGTTAACTTACAGTTAGCCAACGTTTTGAAGTGGATGGTTATGTGATTAAATGGACGATGTCTGAGTTAGTGGACAGTTTAATGTGGTTCATTTGGTTTAGTCTTCGCGCAACGTTGAATTATTGTTTTGAGTGCTTGTTTTTCGTGTGTTTGTGCAGCTGACGAAAACCGACCCCGAGTGCTACCATGGATAGGAACGGATACACTTTGCTGAGCTGGCGGATATGCAGCAAGCGTATGGTGCAGCTCGCGGCAACGCAGCGGAGGCGCGTAGGATGTATCAACAATAATCCCAAACAGAAGACTTCCGAGCAGACCAATGTTCACGAATAATGACCAGCGTTTCCGAGACACCGGTTCATTTGTCGGGACACGACACGACGTCGGAGCACCCAGACGAGTTCGTACTCCCGAATTTGACGAACAAGTACTTCATGAATTTGAAGAAACTCCGACGACCGGTACAAGGAAAGTTGCTCATGAAATGGGAGTTGATCGACGCCTAGTTTAGAATATTTTACACGAAAACAGTCTTGAACAGGGAGCTCAAAATCCAAGATTTCCATCCCTGGTCTTGTTTACGGACGAGGCGTCATTCACCCCGTGAGGGAGTTTTTAATCACAATAATAATCATTTGTGGGACTACGAAAATCCTCATGGTAAGCGCACACGTGGACACCAGGAACGTTGTACTGTCAACTTGTGGGCGGGAATAGTGCACGATCAATTAATTGGGCCTTACATTCTCTCACCAAGGCTTAACGGTGCGAACTACTTAATTTTTCTACAAGAGGTGCTACCAGAACTTTTGGAAGAAGTGCCGTTAAATGTGCGTCGTGAAATATGGTTTCAGCACGTTGGCTTTGCTGCCCATTTTACATTGGCAGTGAGTGCTCATCTTACAGAAGAATTTGTTAACAGGTGGATCGGCAGGGGTGGACCGGTGAGGTGGCCCACATGGTCCCCTGACTTAACGCCCCTTGATTTTTTCATATAGGGATTTATCAAAAACATTGTTTACGCGACCCCGGTTGAAAGCGAGCAAGATTTAGCAGCGCGAATCGTGAAAGTAGTACACCAAAATAAATACATGGCCGGTGTTCGAACGTGTTCGCCAATCAATGTTACGTCGATGTGAACATTGCCGGGATGTCGGTGGAAGAAACTTTGAACATTTATTGTAAACTTTGGCCTTTTTGTATTACAAGCACCATCCCGGGTAAACGCTTTCTTTTTGTATTTGTGCTTTTTTGATTTTTCTACGTACTTTATGTTAATTCACACATCAAAAATCGGCAAGAAAGCACGGGTGTTGACGACTCACAGCGCTGGCTCAGATATAACCAAAGGCGTGCCTTGAAGTAGGCAATCCATGTCGCGTAACTTCGGACGCGTGTAACAACTTAACGGCAAGTCGGAGACCCATGGTTCCTATCTTCAAAATACTTGTTTTTGTACCCCCAAGCCACCCCTACATTTAAGACGTGTAATATTTCCGTATCCTGTATAGGTACAAATAATTTCTTTGTAATATTACAAAGTTTATCTTCGTAATTTTATAAACTCATTATTTCACATAGAAAATCTTTGCATTTTACAAGGATTTGTAAAAGTACAAAGAAAATTTTTGTAAAGTTTACAAAAAAATTTTACATTGTGCATGACATATTTTCCCACAAGCACTCGCCAAGTATTACGATTTTTATCGTTCTTCCATTGTTCATTACAACAGTGCAAAACACTCCAGATCAAATGAAATGAACAGGAACTAAATTTGATGCCACACTAAAGTTTATTGGCAATGTTAAATTTTCCTTTTTTTTATATGGTTACAGGAAATTTTTATTTTCAGTACAGAACTACTTGGACTGCACTTAACCATTATTTTGTCGTCAACCAATCACTCTGGGTTCTCAGACAAATAATTGTTTTCCCACATACAGTGTTAAAAATTTCCGTGAATTTACGGGCAATTTTACGGAAAAGTCCGTTTAATTAACGGGAACAGTGTCCGTAAAAGTTAAATACGGAAATGTCTATAGTACAGATAAACTACAGAACCATACGTAATATGTCCATGAATCTGCGGAAACTTGCACGGAAGAAATCGTAAATTTATGTGTTAGACCTCACCGGTAAATCTGCAAATCTGTAGAAATGCAATTGTACCATTATAGACATGTAAGTATGGCTCAGTTTCGTGTGATGAAACTGTTTTACGGAAACTTCTGTTGGATTAGGAACTAAGTTTCCGTGAATTCACGGAGGTATCCGGAGAAATTTTTACCGGAAATTCCGTAAATCGACGGAGAAAATTTTACAGTGTAGCATAGTAGGCTATCTAATTTTTAGACAGTTTTGCACTGAACACAAACATTTCTTAACAATTATGATATAATTTATGACATTGTGGGACAAATTATTTTTAATTACGCACAGAAAACTTCGCATGACACGTCAAAATAAATCTAAGTATAAGAAAATGTTTTGATGTTTGTTCAGTCAATATGTTAATTGCTTGGAAAATTACGTATTTTTCTGAATCATTAAAAAACGTGAAATTTAAATAGGTAAATTTGTCTTTCGTAGCATTTGTTATTTGCATAAGAGCTAATACAATGCCGTTTGTTAATTCAAATAAAAGAGTATTTATAACAAAAACAATCCATTGGATTTCTTTAAGTGTTGTTATTGGCCGTAGAAAACTGTTATGTTTATTGAACAGCATGTAACCATCTTGTTTTGTAACTCACTCACTGAATTCCTGGCGAATCTTCATATGTTTTTCTACGTCTGCCAGTTGTAAACTAAGTTCTTTTGGTTGTTTATTTATCTGTTTGCTTGCGTTTATTCTCTGGTTTTCTGCGACACGCCAATTGCTGCAATGGCGTAGATACAAAATACGTCTTTGGTTTGAGTAGTTATAATTTGTCGGTTCTATGACAAAGAAATTTTTTCGGATCAGTTTTTTTACATTCCCAGGGTGAAAATTTTCCTGTCTTATATTAACACTATTGTTTATTAAAAATTTTAATAATCACAATTTCGTTTTAAAAAAATGATAATTATATTTGAATTTGTTTTAAATTTAAGGGGGGGGGGGGAGTTTCACCACCGCTGTGTAAATATCATAGTAAATAAAACACAAAATATATTTATTTATTAAATAAAGTAATTTAAATTTAAAAAAAAAAAACAAGCCGAAATTGCTTCAAACTAATTTGCTAAATTTAAACTAAGTGATTGATCGGGAAAATGTTTTTGTTCTAAAATTTACAAATTATTTCTACTGGTTTGAAACATCTTGATACTGAAAAGTTTTGTACTTTACCAAAAAAAATACTTTATTTAGAAGGAAAACGTTTACTTTAATCACAACGGTAATCATATTCGTTATTTAAATTTACCATGCCTCCTCCATTGATTGATAAGCATTACAGGAAATATTTTCCAGTATTCGTAATATTACTTTCACTATACAAGACAATTTTCATCAACGTAACAAAATTTCTCACGACTGCACCAAAAATTAAATAATATGTAAGCACCAGGTATTTTTTTTATTAAACTTAAAGCTTTTTAATCCAAAATAGATTGCACAGTATAATTGTAATTTTACAAGCGTGACACTTGCTGGTGTATACATATAAAATTTTAGAACAAACAATCTCTCTAAGTATGGTGTTATGAACCTATTACTATCTATGTTAATTAGACTACTTAATAATAAATTATAAACGTTAGAAGATTTTGATACAAGTTACATCGTTGCTGAATTCTGTATATAAGTCATAAAATTCATGTTTGTGTTGGTCACACAGTCAAATCGGAAGGATGATCAAACGTTACACTCGTTTGTAGTATACACAATCTATCTTCGGCTGTTACATAGCTACACGCTGCTTCTTCTGATCATGCTTAGCGCAATATCCGAAGTCTTCGTTTGTACAGAAAGATTGATAACAAAATGATAAATTATTTTTTCTGCAGATTTGAAAAGCGTAGAGAACTCTCTACTCGTATAGTAACACAATTGTCATTAGTGATTGCCCATGAGTGCGTAACATATAAGTTATGGGAATATGCAACGTGAACTAAGCACAAAACTTATCTTATAAAGAGGGACCAGTAACTCACACTTCGAAGCAAACTGTTGCGAGTAAATGAATTGTAAAATAATAATCCTACTACGTCAGTTACAATTAGTTACGAGCAAAAGTAATATGTAAGATTTTAGCTTATTATTATAAATGATTTACAATTTTTTTTCTCAGATGTACGTTTGTATTTTAGATCCAATTTTAAATCACAAACTTTGTCTTCATGTGTTTAATTCGTTTTAACTTGCACATCCACACACATTTGAGTTTCAGCACTAAACTATTGTACTAGAAATCAGGAATGTATACTCTGTTATAACTCCCTGGAATCCAGTTTAAAACTCCGAAAATGTGTCACTTAGCTGTAACAAAAATTAGCGTAGCTGCTTCTGTAGCATTTAAATTTGCATACAAAAATACTTTATTTTTAAGGAGTTTTACGAGTCCTAAGACACGAACAAACCGAATACTTTTCGCATAGTAATAAAATTATTTTTTATTTGATAAGATTTATTTTAATAAAATGTAATCGTATAACAATAGCTTAACAAACTTGTTTTCTCCGTGCTAGGTTAACTTTATTGGATAGCTATAAATAATTAATTTCATTGTGAATAACTGTTAAACGAGCACTAATCCAATAACCTTGCCTTTGAAACTAACATTTATTAAAACCTTGAAAAAATTTACTGCTCAAACGCTTGTCAAAGTATTAAAATTAATTAAATTTCCAACGCAGACGTAAATTAAGAGTGCTTCGGTTAGATTTTCCAACCGGTTTATGAATATTCAGCGACCAACCAGGGGCCATTTATTCTCGAACATCCACAAAAGATAATTTGTTGAACGCGAGAAAAAAATTTTCCGAACTCGACAGTTTTGTCACTGCCTTTGACGTAAAAGGACAGTTTTCTCATATATTTGTTTGCAATTCGTTTTATTGCACTATACATCAAAACAATATATGTAGTATATCGTACGCCGAAAGAAGAATTCAAACAAGCTCTATACCCGATTGTGAATTTTTCAGAAAATATGACACGTTATGTGTTTCCAATCATAGGAACTAAAATGTACGTGGTCGGTATACAAAAGAAAACAAAGTGTTAACTTTAAAACTTATTTGATAACTACACTAAGACGTACGTAGAAAATAGAAATTCAACTACACGTGTAAAACTTACGTTATTAATATTGGTACTAACGGTTCGATATTTTAACGATTTCCTCGTGATAACAATTATTTAGTAGAGAAATAAAACAGCTCACACACATTTGATAGCAGGCGTTTACATAAGCATTTTAAATATTTGCAAGAAATGAATTCGTGACCGAAGGAATTAGCTGTGTTTGGATACAGTACGGAAATAGGAATGAGTAAGGTAATTGCCTCCAAACTGTTTTGGTTTTTCAATGACAAAATTCAATTTTCCGTGTATGCATGCGTGTTTTGAGCATTTGAATACATAAAATAGGCAAGTAGTTTAGCTTTGCGTCTCGTTGAATTCGATGCCATTAGAACTAAGAAGGAATTATTGATTCGGACGGACAGAAAACAGCAAGGGATAGTTAATAAACATCCCATCATCACGTAATGTTAAGGAATGCAGAAAAATATTAGCCAGTATGATAATAAATTCAGTCACATGCCAGTAAAATGACTTCGCTGGCCAGCAGCATGGCGGAAACAAGTATCACCAATCCCCATAGGCTGCTGCCCTTCTAGTTGACAGCCAGTCTAATAGGTAGAGTGCCGGAAATTTCACGGATTCAACTGAGGAGTGGTTGGATTTCTAAGTCATGTACATGGTGGAAATGTATTAGGTCGGGTCATTGTTTATTAAACGTGACTTTGAGGACACCGGACCAATGGCGGACATGCATAGAAACACTCGTGTACTCCCGCGCTACATCGTCAAATGTTCAAATGCTCACTCACTGGAGCAGCAGCCAATATACAAGTAACTGAAGACATATTGTACACAGGACTGTGGAATCCAGCCTGCTGGTAGTTCAACCGGTGAAATATCTGGAACTCTACTAATAGGAAACCTGCAGTAACATTCAAAAGCCAAACTGTTACGGGATTGGTATCAACAACTTATGGCAGCCAATAAACGCAGAAGTAACCCGTATTGATTGGGCTGCCACATCATTTCACGTCTCTATTACTAAGAGCCGCGAGTTTGCCACCATTTTGTTTCAATGTCCTATGTACACATCATCAGCCCTGATCCATAGTTAGGGCCCGGTAGTTTTCGCGAAAATATTTTTTCCCCACTTTGTTTCAGTGTCGTACGTGCACACCTGCAGCTCAACTTCATGGCTATTGACGGAGTGTTTTTGCGTAGAGTCGTTATTCATTTGACTGTGCCAATCAGTACACGGATAACTGCCACACATCACGTCTGTGATTTGCGTGTTTAACCTCCATACGCTGGGTGTTACGGCATCGAATCACTGACCACAAAGCAAAGATGCAGGTGCGCACGTAAGGCACTGAAACAAAGTGTTGCAAAAATCTTTTCGCGAAAATTACCGGGCTCTATCCATAGTTACTGGCAGCGTGTCGTTGTTCGTACACGTCTCTCATTTGACTGCACCAACCAGGATAAGGTTAGAGCAACAACAAACGTCTGTGACTAGCCAGTGGAACCCCAAGACAAGCGACGGTTTAATCATCCAATCACTACAATGAAGCAGAGCTGCTGATATAGGCCTATGCATAAGTACGAACACGCAAAGTTCGCGAAAAAAAGATTTGCCCTAGTTTGTTTCAGAGCTACACGTGCACATCTGCAGCTCGGCTTCATGGTAACAGATAGGACGTTTTTACTGTGCGTGTTTTCGGGTTCTTCCCGCAAATCTCCGACGTGTTGTGCTGTAGTAACCTCATATTGGTTGGCGCAGTCAAATGAGAGACGTCACTTTACAAGGATACGCTGCCAATAACCTTGAAGCATAGCTACATATGTGCACGTAAGACACTGGTACAAACTGCGGCAAAATTCTTTTCGCATAAATTTCATGGCACAATAAGACATTGGAACTAAATAATGCAAAAAATATTTTCGTCGTAGAATTGAAGCTCTTTGTTTCACCTTTCAGTCTGTGCCATCATCGATGTATATCGATCTCGGAATTTCTGAAACCAAGATAGCTGCATTGGTGATCGAACACTGGCCGTCCTAATTGCGAGTCCAATATTTTAGCGCTCTACCACCTCGCTCAGTTGTATACAAAAATTTGCAATAAACAAATGTAATTAAGATCTTATAAGCAGAATTCACGAATGTTACCAACGGGCGCAGAGTAAAATATAATATCGATAAAAACAAATGAAAATTCTTAATTTTTATGTACTCCTGAGAATAAGATATTTGTAGGAAATTAAGTTTCGTTTTACCTGGTGTTATCTTTGTAACAGTTCTTACTCTAGCACACAGCCAAATATAAATTGGAAAGTTAATATTACGTCAAAATACTTTAGTCATTTTCTACAAACATGTGCAATAATTTAAACTTACAAGGAAGAGAAAATCTTAGCATAACTTTGCTATAAATTTATTTGTGAAGTGAATTAGTCTTCCCTTCATTCAAGAAGGAATTTCGGCTTGAAAATAATAAAATATTACAGTTCGTATTAAATAATAATATTTAACGTAAAAAAATATTACTAATATATCACGACGTGGAACTTACGCATTGTACAGTCATCCAAGTTGGAATTATTTACACAATTAAAACAAAATACTACTTCCATTAAGTTCAAATTCGGCCATGAACATCATCCGGAAGTGTCTGTAGTATTACCACATGATATTTAGGAATACAGAAGTGAAATGGCCGGTAGGATGGCGAACTCAGTCCCACACACCAGCAAAATGACTTCCCTGGCCAGCAACATGACGGATACACCTACCGCTAATCAGCGGTAGGTAGCTGCTGTGCTAGCCGGCAGCCAGGCCAATAGGAAACATGCAGTAACATGCGGAAGCCAAACACACACGGGGTTGGTATCCACAGTCTTGAGCAGCTAATAAGCGGTGAAGTTCGCCTGTATCAAAAAAGCCGCCACGTCATTTCACGTCTGTATTACTATTTAGTCTGTACTATCACCTACTTCGGCACAGGTAATTTACATGCGATATGCATCTGCTACTGCGAGTTCAACCTTAGTAACAATCTAGGTTAACGCAAGTATAGACGGTGTTGTGTTGGTCGCTTCTCGGTAATACCAGTTCACGCTCTCACACCTGCTGTGCTCTCCACCTACGACGACGTTCTCTTATGACTCTCTGCCTTTCCTGTAAGGGAAGGGGGAAAGGGAGGGCTCGTCTCAAGAGTAATGTACTACTTATTTGTTGCCAAGCTTACTAACATGGACAAACTGTGACTAGCCCTAACAGCTCGTTGTTAAAAGGTCGCTGTTGTGAGCAGGGACACGGGTCGCTCTCATCCCTATAAGAGCACTTAACCCCGACACTCGTGGCTAGCGATACTTTCTCTCTGGCCTCGGCGGGGGTCGGACCCAGGACCCCATACAGCAGGCAATGGGCTCACCGGCGTGTCTATCACTCAGTCTGTGGCGACGGCGACATTCGCTGCCATACCTCGAGACCTTGAGATGGCGACCGCTGCCTCGGAGCCTAATTCTGTGTCCTCCACTTCTACTCTTTTCAACCGCTCCCTGAACAACTTATTCTACCCTCTGTTCGGCCACTTCGATGACAACCACTAGTCCGAAAATGTTTTTGTTTTTAATTTTGATAACTCAGCTGGCATTTCCCGGTCTTGTTTCTGTTGGTCTGCACATTTCTTTGAGCGAAATGGATTCTTCAAGATTCCCTCCAATAGTGATTATCTGTTGTTTAACACAGTTGCCTGGTTGGCCTGCAATAACCTTTTGTTGTGCGGGTAGTATTTCGTGCAGCTGTTCACACTATACAGAGATAACCATTGCGGTCTTACACTACATGAGCTATCTAGGGGAGTAAAGCCATAAGTGGGAAAGGGTGAAGGAAGATGAGATCTTGAATAAGTATCGTCGTTGGTGGAATTCTGTCAGGCGGCTTGTCATGAAAAGGAAATGTAGTAATTTCAAGGACAAATGCCCCCTTCCCCCTTCATCACATATCACTTTCGTGCATCGTCAGGGAATAATCTTACTGCTTATCTCTTCGCTCACTTTGACTGAGTCGATGCCTCGCACCCTTTGCGCCCGGTAGACGACCATCTTCCTAACGATGGTATATTCGCTCTTCTATACACTTAGCGCCTGCACCAAATATTTTTTTACCAATATTTGCTTTTATTAGGGTCTTGTTTAAAATACATTTATGCCACCATGGACTTTTTTGTGTACAAAAATCCATACTTCTTGCTTGCTAAAGCTTTTTGTACCAAAAATGTATAGCCCGATTTCTGGAACATTTTGAAAATGAATAAAAAGTAAATATCAAATTACTATATTTTGCCCTGGACAGTGATTCACAATAACATTTCTCACTAATTGGATTTTATTTGAAATATTTATCTTCAAAACTAGCTTCTCCAAATGAAATTTCACTAGCATGAGTTTCCTTACACCAAATTCTATGAGATGTCAAACCAGGCAACGCTCTTAATGACGCTGTGGCCGAATTTCTTCCATTATTTTGTCCATTCTGGCTTTCTGCTCACAGAGAATTATATAATAGAATAGTTTTAAGAGTATTAACGAAAATATTTATTTATCTAAGTAGTTTATTTAGATGTAATTTAAATGCCCCCACAATTAAAAAAAAATTATTCTTCGTCAAGATATTTCAGGCTATAAACACCTAAAGTTAAAAGTGTAAATTAAATATGGCCAAATAATTCGAATATTAATAGCTTTTTAAACCGCCAAAAGTTTACTGAAAATATTTAAATTAAATAGAAGTGTCTTTCATTACTAGTTTACAAAATATTTCGGGCTGCCTATTCTTTAAAAAAATAAGTTTTTGAAGGGTTTATTTCCATTTAAATTTTATGTGCATCACATTTATAAATGTTGGTAATGTAAAGAAGCATCTATCCCGGCAAAATAAATTATTATGAAACACATTTACGAAAAAGTAATAACGTGTCGTAACATTTTCTGAGTAGGCTGTTTGATTTACTGGATGAATCTGGTTGGTCTTTACAGCATTTGCTTCGTTTCCTCAAGTTATTAGTAAGAAGGGCGAATCTTCTAATACCTACTGAATACTTTTCTCTAGAACATGCAAAAATGTTTGCAGCATTTATAACTGCATGTCATTAAGAAAATTAACACATTTTAATGAACTCCATATTTAAAATCCTAACAAAATTACCAAGAAACCTAAAAAACTATTTCGTGGTAGAACAATAATTTTCTGTTCTACAAATACAACAGAGATGTTGTCGAAAAAAAAATGTTTAAAGAAGTTATTTAGTAACACCAACTATGTGTTGTTTAGCTTTTTCTTTGCTGTAAATCATGATTTCATATTTGCGAGCTAAAAAGCCCTAAACTACTGTTTTTCTTTGCCGTAAAGGAATTGTCTTCACTGTACAACCAGGCTGTGAAGACAGCAGCCAAAATTCGGAAGTAGAGACGCATCTACCAAACTACTGAAGCGGAATGAGGTTATACTATGTACGCCTTATTTCACTATCTGTAGAGTCTATATGCAGTACAGTATTCAGCGTCCAGATGGTGTTTAGAAAGGCACTCCACTTAAAACATGTTATGTTTTTGCAGTGTATTTTGGGTGCATGTCCCTGCCCTGTTGCAAGTTAGATGTACTGCATAGAGTACGGTTGATTTTTCCCTTTCCGTAAATGTAACTACGTTTCCCATAATTGGTTTATTATAAAAAAAAGTTTGCTTTCAACATTACTTGTCGATTAATTAACCGTGCAGAACTTATTTCACAGTTCACTGCATTCTGCCTTGCAATCGGTGCAGTGCACTCAGGTTTAAACTTGAATGCAATTAGTGCAGTGCATTCAGGTTTAAACTTATAACATACAGTTGAACCAGTAGTAATGACTGTCTAAATAAACTCTGAAGTAATAAAAGGGTTTAGTGTAAAGCTCTTTGGCGATAGAATAGTGTGTGTGTGTGTACATATATATATATATATATATATATATATATATATATATATATATATATATATATATATATATATATATATATATATATATATATATATATATATATATATATATACATACATACACACACACAAATACACAAATTTATATCCACATAATTTTCTATTTATTCTCTTGTCATTGAAGTTACAAAGTAAGATCAACTGAAATGGTTTGTAACTTGCATGGGATAAGTGAGATGGAGCATAACGCCCAGCAATATTCGAAATATGGAAAGAGAATATGCTAAGTAAATGCGTTTAAAATTATTGTCCAAGAACAATTTTAAAGTACAGCACAAAGCATGTTCAGAAACGCAGGTCCACGACTGTGATTGTATTGCCCTAGGAGCAGGGCCATCAATATAGTGGAGTATTTCAACGCGGAAAAAATAGCCTAGGTCGTGTAAAAATAATAATAAACAAATTTAACTGCTTCTTGTTAAAGTTCTTAGTTTGTGAGTAAAATTAACCTTGCGTTTTTAAGAGTTTTGTTAAGCTTTAACAGGCACAATAGCTCCTTATCATTATGAAATACATTCACTGTGTAAAACTTTACATTCCTACCCGTTAATTTTCCAGTTTTCTTGCATCTCAGTTCTCGCCATTGGGTTTTCAACCTAGGCTCTTTTATTCAGTTTTTGACGGGTTTCACTTAAGACCCTCACTTCTGCTTACACTCTCTGCTAGACACGCTCTTACGATGTAGAAAAGCGAAGGTCGCAGTAAATAAAAATAATGAGTATAAAATGAGAAAATAGCCGAGGGAAAGTAAACCTGCAGTGAGAACTTTTATGTTCTCAGATATGTAGTTTGAAAGAATCAAGGAATTGCAGAGTCTGCTATGGTTGTTCGAGACGAAGGCACGCCAAGTGTATAAACGTAAAAATAAAGTACCATTCAAGGGGCATACAGCGAGTTTCATTTAATTTACTTACTCCTGTTGTTTAGCGACCGGAAAATACGGGTAGTGAAGTTGATCTCGACATTTTTACTTGTATATTTCCTTCTAGCTTCTTGTGGTTTTTATTACATACTCCGCTTTTATAGTCTGCTGGTGCGAACGGGAAAGGAACACTTTTTGCCTGTGTGCGTTCAAATAAGCAGATAACCAAGATATTTGTCTGTTGTAAGAATAAATTATGTTTGCTCTCGTACGCCTACGAACCAATACTGTGCTCTGGGTTGAAGTTTTAACCGAATATAGGAAGGTGCAAATTATTAATTTAATACACTGGCCCCTTAAGAATTGCGAGGTGGCATGGTAATGTCCTACCAATCCAACGCTTAGCATAAGTAACGAGTGATTGTAGACTGTAACAATTCCGTTGACATTATCAAGTGTATCCTGGAAGCGAATGTAAAATAGGCCTAACATATATTGTCTTCCTGATTGAGGCAGAGGCTCATCCAAATATTTTACTGAAGAAAAATTCAGAGTAAAATCAGTAAAGTAAATAACGTAACGTCTTTAATATTTACGTTATACAAGATTTAAGTTTTCTCGATTCTATTCTTTGTCACATAAAAAATGAGAATCGCTGCAGATGTAACCAGATAGATAGCAGTGTACACACGTGTGTAAAATAACTATTACTGTCCCATGTAAAACCCAAGTTGTGTGATTGCAAGCGTCAATTCAGGAAACTTTTCTACGCCCGATTCATGAATGCGATGGGAGAGAGGAATTATGCAGAGGGGGTGGTTTAATGACTCAGTCAGTCATTGCTGAAATATAGCGCACTTCACGGGCTAATTTGTAACGTACCGAACGACGGCTCTCGGTAGCAAGATGTTGGACTCTCGCATTCGGAAGGACATGGGTTTCGATTCCTTCTCCAGTCATGCTGATTTTAGTTTTTTTTTTCACCCTGGACAAATGCTGCGATGGTTTGGTCGATTACTACACTGATTCCATGTCGTCAAAACTAACGCTTCCGTCCGTAATGACCACGTTGTCGACGAGACGTTTAGTCCTACTTTCCTGCCTTTATGCCATTCACGGCACAAAAAAAAACCTTGTTACATTAGAGTCGATCTTTATCGTTACAGTATCTCTAAACAATAATATAGTTGGAAAGTGTAATAGGGTCGCTGATGTCTCAGTGGTTTATTTCTGGATTTTCTTATGTGGGAATCGTGCCGGACGATGATGTTTGTCGGCGGGTTTGCTTGGCAACAACCCCCCCCCCCCTTTCTCATTTTGTTGTTTGCATGGGCTACATTTTGTGTCATCCTTGTAGACAAGCAGATCAACGTCGCGTTAAAGGTCTTGCTCTCATCCCCTTTTACAATACTTCAAGTTAAGTGAAGTGAAGAAATTTTCGTCAGCGCTTAACATCTAGGCCTTCGGGGGAAGGGGGGTTGTGATGTGGGTATGGAGCAGTGCCGGAATGAATGGACGGAGGAAACGAGAGAAAACCCGCCGACCAGAGACATCGTCCGGCACGATTCCCACATGCGAAAATCCGGGTACCAGGAATAGAACTTGGATCGCCTTGGAGGGAAGCGAGAGGTCTGACCCCTCGGTCACATTGGCCCGAAGTTCAGGTGGAGAAGCGAGCATGAGAAACCGCAGTTTGATAGATCCCAAGAAACTTGGACAAGCAGATGCCTTTCGGTCGCCCATTTTAAGTCTGCGTTTTGGGGTATGACGATACTCTGGCTCTCAGGGACAATCCCCATATGATATTTATTACATTTAAGGGGAATCTAAGAAACATGACCTGTAGGTTTTATCGTACCTACGTGGATTGCCAGTTTTCAAACACAAAGTTTCGTAGTTCATAGGCAATGCCTTAGCCTGTTTATTTAAAGGTAGACCTCAAAAAGGAATAGTTGTTGAATGTATTACTTTCCTATTTTAAACTGTGAATTGTTTTTAAAATATCGCGTGCGTTCATAACTAAACTATGTGGAAAGAATAATTATTTAAAAAAAAAAATGTTTCAAATAGCTGTTTTAAAGAAAATTACTCTAACAATCGTAATTTTTTTAGTAACGTGTACCTACAACTTTCCCTGTTGTTTAGTCCAAGATAGCGCAGGGGTAAAAGTTCGTGTAGCATTAAAGCCAATGGAAACAATAAATTAAATCAATAAACGAGTTTTCCCAATTGGCGGTAAAACTGCAGTATCGCAGCAACGCGCTGTCAACGGCTACGAGTATTTACGATCGCCGGCCCGTTCATTTGCGAAAGTGTCCGCACCACGGGTTTGCACCAAAACAAGAACCTTCGCTACAGCTTCTCAACATCATGCACAGTACCTTAGAGGGAACACGCTTTATTGAGACTGCGTTGTATGTTGTCACCGTTGTCACCATCATAACCCACTGCAACAAGAAAGAAGATATTTTGGCAATTACTTAACATTTAGGTCCTTGTGAGTGGTGACATGATGTGAGTTTGGAGCGGCACCGACCGGCTCGATTGCAACATGAAAAAATTCGTGGGCTGACCCCGCAAGGAATCGAATCCAGATCGCTTTAATTTGAGGCAAGTGCTCTATCTAGGGTGCCAACTGACCCCCCCCCCCCCCCCACTTAAGTAATATACTGAATGATATTTACAAGCCGTGTATATAAAGGCACGTGTATCACTCGGAATTATTTTATAGGCCAATCTGAACGTCAAGAACTTATACTTTAGCGTCACTTACGTGATGAGTAAAGATGATGATTTATCGCGGGAAAACTCGACTGTTTGCATGATTTCAAAGCACGTTCAGACTACAAAAATATTACTGACTTTCGCTTGTACTTGGAGCTGTTGCCCTAACTGACTGAGTCTGTAAGAAATCCGATATTATAATATTTGATGCCTCTTACAGCCGACATACAATTACGTTTTGGCGGACGTGTATCACCCAATCATATATGTTGCAAAAAAACTACACTGTTTTTAAGGGTATGTTGGCACAAAACATTTGAGCGATATACCATCCGGTCCTTCCCTTCATATCTAGTGACGAGACGACAGTTGTTTTGACACATCACTGACAACTACAAGCCAGTGATAAGTAAGAATATTATTCGTAGGGCTAATACGCGTTACCCACTCTTACTGTTAAAGAAGCTGAAGGATAATTGATAGGGACGAGAATTTTTGGTGAATAGATTTTTGCCCCACTTTGTTTCACTGCCTTACGTGCACACCTGCAGCTCAACATAATGGCTATTGACACAGTGTTTTTGTGCATAGTCGTAATTCATTTGGTTGTGCCAATAAGTACACGGATCCACACATCACGTCTGTGATTTGCGGGTTTGACTTTCACACGCTGGATGTTACGGCATCCAATCGCTGACCACATAGCAGAGCTGCATGTGTGCACGTAAGGCACTGAAACAAAGTGAGACAAAATCTTTTCGCGAAATTTCCTATCTCTAATAATTTGAGGTACGTAAATTTCGCAGATACATTCCAGGTAAGGTTGAACACCAATTATGTATACTGTGACTTGATAGTGATAGATAATCGATTGTGGCCAGTAGGTGTATAGGACTGAAAGTCTAGGCTGCTGCCAGATGAATCCGCGAAATTGACGTACTTCTACTAATTGACAGTGGCCAGTGCATGTGTAGAACTGAGAAGTATAGACTGCTGCGTGATGAACCCGCGAAATACTCACTCTTCTCCGTAATGTAAACATGATTAAGGTTAATTCTACTACAGGTTAAAAAGATTAATATTAAAAATAAGCACAGGAAAAGTGTCTGCCTCTTGAGCGCTGGTGTCGGTAAGGGGTGCACCAATCAGAGAGCTTTCCTAAATTTTTAAATTCATTAAGTTGATAATTTAAAACGCGAAATTGTTTTTTACTTAATATTTAAATTAAATGACGTCTGTAATATCCAAGCCTATTTAAATATAATTTTACTACCGATTCGTATGTTTCTGGTCTCTTAGCAATAGCAACGAAACTAACGGCAGAAATGTTCATGTGCCAAAATCTCCCTAAGAAAACACATTTTCTTTCTAACATGTAGTGGCATTTACCTTAAACATGTTTCCCTTTCCCTGTTAGAGTGACATCGCGCCCCCCGTGTTGTACCAACATAACTCAGAATATTATATATAGAGATAAATACAGTTATCTTACATACATACTTTCTGAATTTTGGATGATTACAGTGTAAAACAGACATAACACGAAATATGTAGGTATTTCACAGAAAAATAACTCATACAGTTTACCCACAATGCTGCATAATTAGTAGAAACGTTAGTATTGGCACTATTCGTTACTGTTACTTGGCAAACAAAATATATAAAAAAAAATTTATTGGGATGCATTTCTTACTATGTTAGTATTGCATTAGGTAGAGAAAACTACCGTGAAATGGAGATACTTTGCAACAGGCGGTGTAACTTGAAACAATTAAATATAGCATATATAAATTTTCTGGTTGCTGAGACAGTAAATGAAAAACTAAGCAGCTAATGATTTCCCCATAAAATGATGAACACAACAGGAATACTTATTTTGGTTAAATTTTACTAGCATCTGGAATTTTAGTACATATTTATTTGTTACAAGTTACCCCACCTGTTGCAAGTATCCCCATTCTACGGTATCCTATATTTCACTACATACACAACTAAAACATGTAGATTTTCTTTTAGTTGTGTTGGTATTGTATTGGATGTGCGATATATGAGCTACTGGCTGTGTGTTTCTAGTTGTCTTGATGCTGACACGATGTTTACGGGGATCGCCTGGTGGACGTGCTTGGTGTCTTGCCTACGAAGTGTGGAGTGGTAAGAACGACGAACCACACGCATCACGCCTATCACGCTGGACCCCAGCATCCAGGCGCAATTCATTGAACTGTCATTGCCTCTGAGACATTCAGGGGTGACCCTGTCATTTCATGACGCTATATTAATGATGAAAGTGTAAGAAAGAAGAAAGTAAACATAAACAAAGAGGAAAATATATAATAATATATCTACTATAACATTGAAAATAATGAAAATCTAGCAAGTTATATCAGCCAGACCTTATAATTAAATAAAAAATTAACTTACTCCATACGAAATTATTTGTGCAACAGCACGCAATCCCCATAATAAAGCATAATTAGAACTTCAAGACCAACCAATAATTACAATTCTGTCAACAATTAAACTAGCACAACGTAAAAAGAGTATTAAACCTAATTTATATATAAATATATTATTAAAATAAGGAATAGTACGCAAAATAAATAATTTAAACATAGGATAAAAATAATATGCACTATACCCTTTTTTAAGATATTGTACCGCAAGACGCAACTGTCATCATACTACGGGTAAGTTGTCGAACAGACTGCAAGAGTACTAAATAGAAATTTTAGGTACGAACCACATCAGATGTGATTCACTGAGCTTCGATAGACGGTACTAGTGAACTTGGACCTACGGTGTGCAACATAGTGTGTTTGACATTTTCGTAGTAGCTTTGAAGTTTTTTTATTTGTAATAACGAAAAAAAACTCTGTTCCAACAGTATTTTCTAAAGGTGGAATGTTCGGTATTCGCTAATTACGAACGGGCCCCAATCCCTGGCGGCGTATATCGGCGCTAACATCTCCGTGAAACATTCCGCAAATTTGCGCCGGAAGTGTAGGAAGGACTGGGAAAGGGGGCGAGGTCGCCAAAAGCGGGAGGAGAGTAACCCCAGAGCGAGGTGGCGAGAGGAAGGCTTTCAGCGCGGCGCGGCTGAGTGATTGGGGCACATCGGCGAAATGCGCGGCGTGATTGATGTGCTGGGGCGACGCAGCGCGGCTTGTTTGCCCGGGGTACCAGTCCGCCCTCGTCCCGCACACCCCTCCTCTGACGTTCTACATGCATAACTATCATACACCTACCCTCGCCTCCGCTGCCTGCTGTCGCTTACCACTGCACCTCTTCTAACAAAAACAAGCCCTAAAACTTATATCTTTGTCCTTAGTCTAATTACCTCAATTATGATCCATCTTATGATTAATGGTGTTATGCAAAAAATGACCCAATACATTTTAAATGCAACACACATTATATGTGTGTGTATGTGTATATATATACACACACACACTTACACGCGCATATATACTAGAAATTTGTGAAATATTGAATGTTGTGTAATGAAATGTTGTTGTGAATAACAACATTACTACTACATGCCGCTCCATCCCGCTGACCATGTTACATCGTGTACAAAGTAATTTGAACCATCACATACGCATGTGTAAAGTACATCTCGACCCCATCAATTTGAGCATTTTCTGTTTTAATAACACATGGAAGTGGGCACACTGCTGTTGTCTTACGCCAACACACTACAACACTATTAAAACATTCCATATTTCATCAATTTATATTCCCCCGTGAGATCGGACTTATGGGACAGTCTGTATATATATATATATATATATATATATATATATATATATATATATATATATATATAGACACATATACACATACACACTGGGCGTTCCGAGGTTCGACCCCGACTTACTTCGATGGCATGTTCCTCAGAACATTAGGAATACAAAAAGGCATGTAAAATGGTCTACGCAGCTCCATTAACGCGGAACACACTCATGAAAATCTTCGCAATTTGTTATGATTTTGTGTCGTGGAATAATGTGAACTGCGATATCTTTCCAGAGCCACTGTGGGTTTTATTTTGTATTAATGATATTAGGTGGTAAGTTTTCTTAAACTTTATACTTAAATACACTGACACTTACCCACAATTTATTTTAAGTAATCTAAGAAAGCTAATTTATTTTAATTTTAGTTACTTTTTTCTGCATAGTAAATTTTAAAATGTTTACCTTGCAGACAACTAATATCAGAAATGTTTGTTAATTTACTCTCTGGCATTATGTAAAACTAAATCGCAACTGCAACGCTCTGAAGGGCCATAAAATGATCAAGGAAACAAAATACGAGTTGTTCAGTAATTATTATCGTCGATATTTTCTAAAAAGCTATTAACCTTATAATTTAAAATTGCCTGGATTGGGACCGCTTATATCCCAGAAATTATTTTCTCGGAGTGCAACTGCGAGCTGTGAACTTTCCTCGGCCGCTTGCTCTTCGCTCACGAAGTAATTAATTAAAGGTTGGAATTGCTGCAGAAACTGAGTGTTTTTCCGAAGTTGACTGTTTAACTTTCTCTCATTCTTGATACAGTTAACTACAGTGGTCCTCTACCAGGCGCCAATTCGCAATGGCCGTAAATATCTACAGTCAGAAACAAACAGCTTCGCAAAACTTGAATTGCAAAGACAGTAAGTTTTCTATCGCAATCCTCTTGTAAGTTTTGCCCGCACAACGGCAACTTGAGAGGAAAAAAAAAGAGGTGGGAGAAAGTTAAAAGATCACTGGATGCCGTTGAAGTTTGTAATCTGGGAAGTGGTTATCTATTACAACTTTCCGCGGGACCCACACAGAAGTTTGTTGAAGCAACATGCAGCCCAGAATGGAAGCTGTATGAGAGAACAACAGATTAGGTCAGAATCACAATTGTGGAGCTATTGTGCAGAAATCCTCGCGTCTATTATGTTGGCGAGCGTATCGTATTTACACTACTAACACTTTCAGTGCGAAGAACCGAAATATCGGCTTTCATTGCATGTGCGAAAAATGCCAGAGGCCGATATATCGGCTCTGTATTTTTTTAAGTAAAAGATACAGTTTTTTATAAATACGTTTTTCTAGAAAAAACATGTTTACAATTGCAATGGATTAATGGAATCTTTAATTGCCAATAGAAATTTTTTCCAACTTCATTATTTTGATGCGTGTCAAGTTATTTCAATTTTAATAAATAATTGCAAATTTGTGAAAAATAAGACGGCATTTTTTTCATATGTACTGTACCTCGAAGAAAGTTCACAGTAAAAGTGCTAATGTAGGATGACAGTGTCTAACCGGACCACAAAACTAACACAGTTACGTTTCAAAAGAACCGTAAATTATAAGATGACTTTATAGAAAATTATAAAGTAGGGATCGTGAAGTTTACGCATTTAAAAAGTTACGCCTCAAGGTTTAGGTTATAGAATAAACACGAGTAACACGCATAACAGTCATAACTGTATCGTTGTGACAGAATCATGCATACTGGTGCGACAGCAGCGTTGACAAGTGACCAAGGCAATGCCTAGGGGTAGAAAAATCCCGCGAATTCAATGACCTGCATGCTAGAACCCACTATCCTATGCATACTCAAGCCCCAACTATTTGTTCACTAGCTGTTACTCAGCGGAACAACAGACAATGAATAGAGACCTGAAAAATTCGCGTTTTCGTTTAGTAACAGGCAAGACTTCAAGCAACTAAAAGATCGTGTAACTTTCGCAGTTGGGCCTTGACTAGAGACACTGGAAAATCGCGAAAATGTTTATGATAGTCTCCAATAAACTATAGTATATTAACCGTAACACGTATGAACAGTTTAGGGACAAATCACACACGCCGTGTGTTCAAGCTGTAAGTTCTAACTGGGTTTGTTGAAGAGAGGAACAATGCTTCAAATAAACCATAGCCAATGTCGATACGAAACAGTTAAGTGTTATATACAGTATGTTGTAGTCTAGCAAACAGTCAACTATTCCCGCGATTTTCCAGTGTCTCTAGGCTTGACATATTTCACACATCTTAGCCTACAGGGCGCCGAGCAAATAACAAAGAAGCAACTAAATGGAGACCTAAATCGAGCAGCTAATGAGCAGCTGTTATCTGCTTCAGTAAACATATGTTTTTGAAGGCTAACCTTCTGGTCAGCGAATCCGGGAATTTTTCCCGTCTCTAACAATGAACGAATAGACGGGCATTGAGTATGCATAGAACAATGGATTCTACCATGCGGGTCTGTGAATTCGTGACATTTTACAATTCCTAGCAACGCTTCATGTACGAGAATTTTCATGTGGTGATGTCGCTTCACCAGTCAACCGACGACTTTAACGCGGCTCTGGAAACAGGACTTTACTGAAGTTCGTGTTGAATTGCCTAAGTTTTTACCTAATTTTTCATTTTGAATTTCCTCGTAAAGATTGTACCTGAAAGTAAAAAGAATGTCCTATTTAAAAATTCAGCCGTAGTCTTCTGGAAGAGTTTTTTGTCTAACCTCGGATAGAAATAATGTTGATGAGATTATATTGTCGTTGTACGTGCGTGTGCGTTCGTGTGAACACGAGAACGGAATTCATATCGTCGGCTTAGTGGAACAAGTAGGTAAGTCCACTTTTTTTGTGAAATTGAGTAAGAGCCACAGCCGGAGTTGTAAGGGTAATATTTTAGCCAAGAAAAAGTTTGCAAGTCCTATTTAGGACGCCTGTGGCAGTTTTGTCTTGCCTAGTTTTCTTTAAGACTAATGGAATACTACTCTTGGCACGTAAATGTTGGTCAGTACACTTACTTAGTATAGCAAGTATTGAAATAAACCACGCGACAGCACATTATGGGAAAACATTGCATGCGTGAATTCAGTGCACGATAACAGCGGCAAGCCCAGTTTTCACAGTGGCGACATGTTTTGTGTAAACACGTACTCAGTGCTCTAGGTTAGATACGTTCTCTAATGTTTTTAATCTTCAAAAAGTATGTACTTGTTTTCTCCATGCCGGATTGGCTAAATATTTTTAGACTGGTTCGTTTTTCCATCCATAGTGTCGGATAGTGTCAAAACGTTGTACATGAAGGTGATTCTTATCTCCAACGAAAATAAGAATGATCTACGTCAGTGCACATCTGGATAAATTCCCCAGGAATTGCATGAATGGTACAAGACTCTTCCAAGTAGTGCGACCCGGATGAATTATGTTACAATGTCAGCTGTCAAACAATTCGACCAAGTATTATTATACACATTATCAGAACAACGTCTACTGGGATCTGTAATCATTGTATGTAATATAACTAACGTATAAAAGTATTATTAGCGACAAATTTAACAAATGTATGAAAAACAAAATTGTTTTGGTATTAGCACTTATAGTAAATTCCTTAATTTCTTCTTCTATAAGGTAACTGGCTGTGTTTATCTGTAGAAACGTCACTTATTTGATTGTGCTAATCAGAACAAGGTTAGCTGCGGCACCGCACACGTCTGTGAATTGCTGATAGAAACACAAGACACTGAGAGGTAAAACTTCCAATTATTGACCACGAAGCGGATATTCAGGTGTGCACGTAAGGCATTGGAAAAAAATTGTGCAGGAATCTTCTCGCGAAAACTTCCTGTCTCTAGTCATTAACCCTTTCAGGGCCAAGAGCCGAAATATCCGTTTTCATTGCCTGTGTGATAAATGCCAGAGGACAACATATCGGCTCCTTATATTTTAAAATATTTTTTACAGGTTTTTAAAATACGTTTTTCTAGAAGAAATATGGTTACAATTGCAATGGTAAGAGAACCTTAAATTGTCAGTAGACATATTTTCCAACTTGATTACTTTCATTCGTACCGAGTTATTCCAATTTTAATAAATGATTGCAACTTTCTGAAAAATATGATGGCATTCACTTATGTACCTCGCAGTTAGCTGGCACAAATTACTAGGGATAGGAAAATGTCGCTAATTCAATCACCCACATTATAGAATCAACTATCCTATACCTACTCAAACCCCGACTATTTGTCCACTAACTGCTACTCAGTGGAACAGCAGACAATGAATGAATAGACGGACCTTGAGAATGCTGTGTAGGGCAATTGATTCTAGCATGTGGGTCATTGAAATTGCGAAATTTTCTGGTCCTTATTAATAACTGAATTACTTCACTCATTAATATCTGTGACTCGTTTTCAGTCTACTATACAACCATCCGCCAGTCATACAAGGCACAGGCCTTCTACACTGTTTTGCAAACTACTGTGTTACAAAAGATTACTGCAATTCTCCACGATCTCTACCCGTAGTATCATTGTCCGTGTTTGTATGAGAGTTGTCTTACTGAGACACTGTACTAGGATGTACATTCAATACGAGTGTGTATCGCGTCCCAGACTACCATACCAATATATAATCAGTGTCGTCCTTAATACGAGTTAAGAGGCCTCCCTACCTGCGCTTGAAATGCATTGTAGTTATTTGCAATAATTCGTTTTTTGACGAAATAACTAAAGGAGCATTATATTTATATATCTAGGAAAATAACCTACGCTTCAAACTATGTCGCTATAGTTTCAAAAATTATATCAATTTCTGGCCCATCAAAATGGCCAAATATGGATATTTTAGATTGCTGAATCTGTAAAAATAACAACCGGATTAAAAAAAAACCAACTATAGAAACAAGTGTTTTTTTTATCTACGCTGGCCATAAATTAACTAATGTGGTCACCTCTCAAGGTCCCATAGGAAAAAGGATAATAGTAGAGGACTGCACACCATCTGAAGGGCTTGCGCGGAGAGGCGATAATGCATTATACACGCCGGTCAACGGAAACCTTACCGCTCATGCCACACACACGCACACAGACGCAGCCTATCCAGGGGAGGCCCCTTATCACTGGAACAAGCCTATTGTTAGGGACAAGCTAAATTCACGCTATTATTTGGAAACAGACAAAACTACACTGACCTGTGTAACATACACATATTGTCTATGCACAGATATTGCTTAGCATTTTATTATGTCTTTGACATTCAGGTAATGTAAATATTTAAATAAGTAATTGTGCTATGGTAGTAATATTTTTTCTGTGACTAGTGTTAATTTAAATTTTTATGTTTGTTAAATGTATGGTATATTTTCAGGAAAGGTTTTAATAATCATACAATT